>CANNYK010000020.1:107500-122500 GCA_947534325.1 Agonum fuliginosum | reverse complement strand
AATCCCCTAAAAAGCACCCCTAATATACTACCCCTAGCTATTTTGTAAGGGGGCTTAGATAAAAATTATTTTTTATATAGATTTATGTTTTTTTACTATTTTAAATGGTTATATGAGTTCAAATATTTTTTTCAACCCTTAGGTTACGAGATAATGCAACCCTTAAAACTATCGTACCTCTTACGCTTTTTTGGTAATAGATAGAAACTTGAAATTTTATACGTATATATAGCACACAATTCTACAAACCATAGGGGGGTGCTACAACCCCTACCTACCCTTAAATAAGGGTAGCAAAAAAAATTTTTTTTTTTTGTTTTTACCTCTCGCCTCATATTCTATAAGAGAGGTATTGTAATGGGTCAAAATTTTCGAGTATGAGTTTTTGGTGGATAAGCACGTTTTAGGATCTCTAGAATACGAATTTAATATTTTCACGATGATGTCTGTGTGTGTGTGTGTGTTTGCGTATGGACGTATGGACGTATGTGACGATTTTTCGTCCACGATAACTGAAAAAGTATCAAACCTTTAATAACCAAATTTCATATTTAAGGTTTTAATAAGTATCTTAAGAACGGATAACATTTTGGTAGAAATCCGCAAACCGGAAGTAGTACTTTTTGAAACTTGATAAAGTTTTCCTTAAATATATTGGTACATTATTTATTTATGACAATTTTTGCAATTAAAAATAAAAGAAAATATAATTATCTATGGGTACAGATAATTATAAATACAATTTGCTGAATCTGGTAGTATTTAACAATAAAATAAAGTACAATTAATATTCTAGTATCTTGTTGTCCATGATATGAAATTTGTTTCTACATAAAATTTGAATGATTATGACAGTGACAGTACAGTTGACATCTTTTGCTTGGATGTTGGTTTACATTATCGTTTACATATTACATAAATATGAAACTATTAAAATGCAAGTAAAACTATTTATTAGATTAGTAGAATAAGCAGAGTTAGGCGAGAGGTCGTGTGGTGGCCACAGCAGATTTTTTATATTTTAAAATTAGTCTCAGCACAGTTTTAAGGGTATAAATTATATTATATTTTTGAATTAAAATATGATTTTTTCAACCCTTAAAGTTTTACAAAAATTTTCATAATTTACCTCAGACAGAAAAAAGCTTCAAATAAAAGTTGTCAGAAATAATTTGGGGAGAAAAAAACTCTTATAAATTAATCCCCTAAAAAGCACCCCTAATATACTACCCCTAGCTATTTTATAAGGGGGCTTAGATAAAAATTATTTTTTATATAGATTTATGTTTTTTAACCATTTTAAATGGTTATATGAGTTCAAATATTTTTTTCAACCCTTAAGGTTCGAGATAATGCAACCCCTAAAACTATCGTACCTCCTACGCGTTTTTGGTTATAGATAGAAATTTGAAATTTTATACGCATATATAGCTTCCACTCTTACGTACCATAGGGGGGTGTTTCAACCCCTAACCTACCCTTAAATAAGGGTAACTGAAAAAATAAAAAAAAAAATTTTTTTCGACAAAACTCGGTGTGTGTATAACCGTTATGACTGTACGTACCATAAGCCTACTGTTGACCTTGAAATTTTTTTTTTACATTGCACAACCCTCAACTCGAAATTATGATACTATAGTGCGGAATGCATTAAATAATAGTAGCGTTAGAACATAAATAAAAAATTTGAAAAAAAAAATTTTTTTTAATATTTTTTTACTATTTTTCAATTTTTTTTCAAATTTTTTTTTTACACTTAGCGTTAGAACATACATAAAAATAAAAAATTCGAAAAAAAAATTTTTTTTTCCATTTTTTTAAATTTTTTTTCAAATTTTTTTTTTACAAGTAGCGTTAGAACATAAATTAAAAATGAAAAATTCGAAAATATAATAAATTTTTTTTACAACTTTTTTTAAATTCTTTTAAAAAATTTTTTTTACAGTTTACACTCTTACGTACCATAGGGGGGTGTTTGAACCCCTAACCTACCCTTGAATAAGGGTAACTGAAAAAATAATTACAAAAAATTTTTTCGACGAAACTCGGTGTATGTATAACCGTTATGACGTACCATAAGCCTATTGTTGACCTTGAAAATTTTTTTTTACATTGAACAACCTTTCTAACTCAAAATTATGATACTATAGTGCGGCATGCATTAAATAATAGTAGCGTTAGAACATAAATAAAAAATAAAAAATTCGTAAAAAAAATATTTTTTAAAATTTATTTTTAATTTTTTTTCAAAATTTTTTTTTACTTCTTTTCAAATTTACTTGAGCTCGGTCTTAAGGGTGTATATTAAAATATATATTTCTGAATTAGTGTACATATAAGTTTTAATTGCACCCCCTAAAAGTAAACACAATTTTTTATCAATGACCTGGGACAGAAAAAAGTTTCAAATAAAAGTTGTCAGAAATAATTTACGGGTAAAAATTGTTTTTTCAATTAATCCACTAAAATTCACCCCTAACATCCCTATCTATTTTTTAAGGGTGTGTAGATAGAAATTATTTTTTATATATTTGTGTTTTCGTTGCCCTTGAATGCCTAACATTGACATTAAATGACCCTTAAAACTCAAAATTATTATACTATAGGCATCTATAATATAATAGTAAAAAATCAACAATAAGAATAAAAACATGTTTTATAACTAACATTTATTTTGTCAGCGCTTACGTCACGTTATAATTCAACCACATTCAACCTTATTACCATCTACATATTTTAGATTTTTAACAGAAGTTTGTAATTTTTTGTGTACTCTAACGTTTAGAAATAATGCCTAAAAGGTCCATTTGTTAACGTTAATAATATTTCTGAACTGAACTGTACATACGGCTCTTAAACCAAAATAGCATAGGGTAATCTCCATCACAATACTAATTAGAGTTAATTAGGTAAAAGATTAACTCCAACAAGGCTAAAGGCTGTTTAAAGATTTACAAATTACTTATATCCAATACGTATACAATCTGAACTATATAAATTTATGTTTATTAAATTAATATTACTTTAATTCATTTAAAATATAAATTTTGGTTTTAATTTTATAATAATTTACAAAAAGAAATTTGCTTACAAAATATCATGTTATGTACCAAAAATATTTCTTCACAAACAAATTTAAGCTTATTACAATTGCAAAGTGCCTGACAGCACTAATTGACAGATTACTATTAAATAATTGTCTTTTCTAAGTGGAGTTCAGTAATGAGATTAAAAACTATTGAATTTCTTAGTAAAATAAAATTGAAATAACATTACAATACTAATTAGAGTTAATTTGGTAAAAGATGAACTTTAACAAGGCTTAAGGGCTATTTGAAGATTTACATATTATTTATTTTCTATAGGTATACATTCTGAACTATACAAATTGATGTTTACTATAATAATATTAATTTATTATATTTAAAATATAAATTTCGCTTTTAATTTTATAATAAATTACAAAAAGAAATTTACATACAAAATCTCATGTTGTAACTGAAATATTTGTCCACATACAAATTAAAGCTGATTACTATAATTACAAAGTTTCTGACAGCACTAATTGAAGGATTACTATTAAATAATTGACTTTTCTAAGTGGAGTTCAGTAATGGGATTAACAACTAATGTATTTCTTAGTAAAATAAATTAGGAATAACATTACTTATTTTTACAGAAAATAAGTTTAACAAATTATAAAATTTTTGTACCTGTACAATATGAACTATAAATTTACGTGTTTAAAATATAATAGTTATTAATCAACAAATACATATTGTTTTTTATATATTTTATAAATGATTGATCCTATAAAACCTGTATTTAGCTTTAAAATTTGAAAGTATATAACATATTTTTAGCACAACTATATAAAGCAGAAAAAATTAAAATAAATGTTACTTTTGGATTTAACTGTTTAACTCTTAAATTTATACATGTTTGTTACGTTACAAAGTCAAAATACATATATTTTATATTATGGAACATTTTTTATACTTCTGTATTATTAATAAATTTGTATATATTTAAAAAAAGTTTAATACTGCCTGTAAACAATTATTATTAACTAAAAAATAATTCAATATTAAAGCGTATTTACATTTAAAAAAATATACTGCCTTTGTCCAATGTTTGTTAATTTTCAATATCGATCGTCTATCTCTTTCTTTTTTATTGTTTTTTAAAAACATATACAATCAGTGTATACGAGTATAAAGTTGATTATGATGTCCAATTTAATGTACTATGATATATGTTTTTACACAGTGCATTGACATAGTGAGTAAATAAAACAAATTATATTAAAATTGAAATATTCACTAAAGAAATGTAAAGGTCAATTTTAACATATTTTGTTGGGAAGGTAGTTGTGATGGGAGGCGATTTTCGGCAACTTTTGCCGATATATCGTGGTGGAGTCCGTGATCAAGTTGTCAGCATCACTTTAAAAAGTAGCGTGTTGTGGCCCCAATTCTTGGTGCACCGGTTTGAAGAAAACATGAAGGCCGATGCTGCTGAACGTGACTTTGCTGAGTATCTTTTAAGCATTGGTCAAGGTGAGCACACTAGAATACAGGATCTTGGTGATTTTAAGATTCCAGATAACATGCTCTTGCCCACTGCTTCTTTGGTACAACAGATATTCGGCAATGATCCTCGGGACTTCATTGGAGGTAACAGAGCTATTCTAACTACAACGAATTTGGACGCGGACATCATTAACTGGCAAATAATAAACAAAATTGCAGATCAGGAGCGACGGTGAGTAATTAATAAATCATTATTTCATTTATATTTATAAAATTATATCATTTTCAATAGTACATCATTATTAATATATTTTTTCTTTCTTTATGTTTTAGCTACGTTTCTGTGGATCACTTGGTGGATCATGATCACAGAAATTTCCAAGTGCCCTTGGATCTGCTGAACTCGCTATCACCACCTGGATGTCCGCCCCATATGCTCATATTAAAGCCCGGCTGTGTTGTGATGCTCCTGAGGAATATTGAGTTATCGGCAGGATTGTGCAGCGGAACTCCGCCGTGGTTACACTCGGTTTAGGTTGAATTCGACGTAGGTTGAACTCGGAATAGGGTGAACTCGGAATAGGTTGAACTCAGGGTGGTTACAACTTAAATTTATTTACAACATAATATTTGCTAGCGGACGTGGGAAAATAACAATACAATTTTTATTCCGATATTTTGTATTACCCACGTCCGCGAGCAAATATTATGTTGTAAATAAATTTAAGTTGTAACCACCCTGAGTTCAACCTATTCCGAGTTCACCCTATTCCGAGTTCAACCTACTTCGAATTCAACCTAAACCGAGTGTAACCACGGCGGAGTTCCGCCGACGTCGCTAGTGTCTAATTAAAACAAAGCATTGCGATGGCCCCAACGGGTGTTGACGCAATGTGATTTCTGCCCAGTGCTCTGAATGTCAACGTGAAGAAATTCAAGCAAGCGCGGGTAAACGGCGGGAGTAACTATGACTCTCTCCGACCGGCGAAGCGAGCGGACGTGTGTTGTACGTGCTCCGCTAAAAATCGTCTTAAAAGTGTGTTAGTCGCTAGAAACAAGGGAAACAAAACTTATATTGTATACTAGGTGGTACGAGTTAGTGTTGTGCATTGTTCCGTATCATCCCCCTGTTTTTAAACCCCAAATTCACCCCATAATCGGTGATTTTAGTGCTATTCTCTAACATCAGTCATAGTGTATTATTCTATTTGGCTTAAATTTTAGCAGTGCATAGTTCAGTGTATTAAGAAGTGACCCTGTTAATTTGGTGATCTAATTGTGCTTGGTGCGCGAGATATCGATTTTTTTAAATAATTAATATCCGTGAGTTGATCGCTAACCAGGAGGCGTATTTTGTGTTCGCGTGTGGTTCTTTGTGCCCCGAAGTAAGTGGATTTCTGGCTTTTTAACGCCTATTTCTTAAAGGGAGAAGCTTATTAAGGACACTGGTTCCCTTTGAACTAAATTTCTACCTCCTACACCCCCTATATTAGCACTTTTATTAACTTGGAGTCAATGCAGTAAGGAAGATTTGTATTCACGCAGCCCGGCTAATTATCCCTAATTATACTAATTGCCTCGATATTTCTTGCAATTTTTATTATGAAAGGTGCTATATGCCGTTCCAACTGAGTTGCAGAATTGAAACCCAGCTATACTGCGTTCCAAAAATTTTTGCAATTATATTTTTTTATTCGAAATTTCAATTTCTCTCTTAAATTAAAGGGAAACGAAGGGCCCCTGTCACCATTACACGGTCCCTTCGGTATTATTTCTCCTTTAACCAAAATAATTTGCGTATAATCCATTTCTGACTTACCTCCTGGCCTGACATCTGATACTTGCACTTGTCCTAGGGTTCTAGGACCCTGTGCCCTTCGACCTTGACCTTGACATAATCTGACCTTGAGGTGACCTTGACTTATTTTTGTGGGGCGAACTTTTTTCCATATGACCTTGAGATGACCTTGAGGCCATTTTCGTGGGGAGGCTAAATTTGACTTGACCTTGAAAATTTTTCTTTTGGCCATAACTCATTTTCTAATTATCGTATCGCGCTGATAGTTGGTATTCGAGCTGGTAGCTTCGCTAGCTCTTTGCTACACTTACCGTTTTTGGCCTCACCCGTTTATTTTGTGTACTTTACTCTTAGTGTTTTTTTACTATTTTTGGATTTTGAACACCTTAGACCTGCCATCATCACCTAACTTACCCTTAAATCTATAAAATGCCCGTCACGTGTCAATGTGGTTCTGTATTGAAGGATGAGAAAGGATACAGAAAGCACATTCGACTCCATTGCAAAGTAGCGCGGACACAAGAAGATCTAAAAGTTTTTTGTCCTGAATGCAGCCAGGGATTTCCCACTCAGATTGGTCTGAGCCAACATCGAAGGCATAGGCATCCTGGCGCCTATAACAGAGACAACGAACAAGAAGCCGAAACCGGACGGAGGAATCGGCCATGGACCGCGCTACTCACGGAAAAAATGGCGAGGAAGGAGGTTGAACTCTCGAATTCTCCCGGCGTCTTGACTTTGAACCAAGCTTTGGCTGAATATATGGGCCGTACCCTTGAAGCCATTAAGGGCAAAAGGAAGCAAGCCGCTTATCGCGAGTTGGTGCGACGGCTGGATAATGAAAGTCTACATACCTCCTCATCCTCGTCGGAAAGTGATGATGACAACCATACTACAACAGACGCGAGCGAGATATCCAATATACATCTGTCTGACGACGAGCATTTTTCTACCCCGCCATCTAGCCCTGGGAGCGCAATTTTCGAAGACTCAATAGCTGATTATACTTCCTCGGATCAGGTTCCTCCAGACAAATCGTTACCCCCAGATACCCCGCCAAGAGGTTCTCCTCCTATTCGGCGGGCTTTATCTTCAGTCGGCGTTCGTCAAACACGGCCAAGGGCTAGGAATGCCCGGCCAGCGACGCCTGACGGTATATCCCCCTCACCAATGACTGTGGATCCAGTTAAGGATCATCTCTTGTCATTGGCTCTTGAGGAGGAGTATCAATCATTATCAGATGATATACGTGGTGTTGTCCTGGAAGGACAATCCCCAGTTCCCTTAGCTGATCGAATTCTGGCTGAACTTGGGGCAAAACCATGTACAAAACGACGCACTAGACCAACTGGCAGAACCTACCCAAGGAACCCTCCACCATCAGCCTCCGCTACCCATAAAAATCCTACCAAGAAGGGGGCATATAACAACAAAGCTTACCGCTTTAAACGATGGCAGGAGCTCAATAAGAAGGACAAGAAGGCGGTAGCGTCCTTAATAATAAAAGGAGATGCAATTGATGCCCCTGAAGCTCGCCCTGATGTATCTAAGGTCGAAGATGAATATAGAAAGATCTTCAATGATCCCTCCCCACCAGACAACCATCCGTTCGCCTCCATGAACTATGGGCCTGATAAGGTATATTGCCCTATCACACTATCGGATATCACCACAACTATTAAAAATACAAAGTCCTCAGCTCCCGGTCCAGATAAATTCACTGTCAGCAATCTTAAAAAATCCAATGTCCATCTCCTGGTTGTACTTTTCAATATCTGAGTATATTTTTAATTATAATTTGTTAAATTATTCCGAAAAATTTCCCAAATACTTTCTATCGCAGTCAATGGTACGGTGTGTACGATTCAAAATTTAGGGTAAAAGTAAAATTATTCAATTCAACAGAGTTTAAAAATTTTCACATCTTGTCGAATACAGAACACACATAGAATTCATAGTACATGACACATAGTTACTATTTTACTTGTCAATAGGTATCATAATATGGTAAAAATAACAATTTGACAAAGTATATTTTTAATTATAATTTGTTAAATTATTCAGAAAAATTTCCCAAATACTTTCTATCGCAGTCAATGGTACGGTGTGTACGATTCAAAATTTTGGGTAAAAAATTGTATATTTTGTAAAATTATTCAATTCAACAGAGTTTAAAAATTTTCACATCTTGTCGAATACAGAACACACACATAGAATTCATGGTACCTACATGGTAATACATAGTCACTGTATCGTACATTTTTACATTCGACAAACAATATTTTATTTTATATTGTAGTCGAATCACTAATTTAACAAAGTATATTTTTAATTATAATATGTTAAATACACATAGTACCTACCTATCTACATTGTATCTCATGGTCACTGTATCGTACAAATTATGTATCGGAGATATTTAATTAGGTTTTTAAAACACTTTATTTCTCGTAGATACAGTTTTATTATATGTATTGATAGATAATATTACAATTTGATATACAAGCGTACGGAAGCAAATTGACTGACTCCGTCTCTCTAGATGCAAGCGTATTTATCTCTTTATTTATCGCATGGAAAATTACCAAGGATGCTGATGAAACATATAAGGGGTGTGATGAAATATGGTGAAATACAGTATGTGGAGATATATAATTTACATACATACATTTACAAACAATATTTTATTTTATATTGTAGTCGAATCAATTTAACAAACTATATTTTTAATTATAATATGTTAAATACACATCATAGTACCTACATTGTATCTCATGTTTACTGTATCGTACATACATACATTCGACAAACAATATTTTATTTTATATTGTAGTCGAATAACCATAAAATACTTTAACTATCACTTTAAACATGTAAAATTCATGATAACTACATTTTTAACTGTATTTAACAAAGTATAAAAAATATATTTGTATGTCGAATTATACACACCGTAATGTACCTATGTACCTAAGTATTTTAGAAAAAATTCTATTTGAAAAATAATCATAGGTATTCAAAAAAATATTATGTCAAATAAAAGAAAATTATAAAATTTTTCTAATACAGAATAGCGGCAACCGAACCATCGGTTGCCGCTATTTGACTATTTTACATTCAATATGATGTTAACGTTAAATTTGACCTGGTGTGTATATTGGGTATTGAGTTATGTATACAGTATGAATATGAAAAGTGGTTATATTATTTATAGTGCATAATATTGGTAATGCAAATCTATAAAAATAATAATACTGTTATTTAAGAGGCTTGAGAGGGCAAGTCATGGAAACAAAATTACTGAATGAGAAGAATGTTCATTTATGCAATTCCCCTTAAAATGATTCTTGTAGTTCAGTAATAAAGAGAGGCAAATGAAGATATATAATGTGTACCTACGGGGAACGTGGTATTATTTATATACAGTTGTGAAGATAAAAGAGAGTGATTGAATATAACAGTATACACGTAGTTCATGTTAGTTCGGTGGATGTGAGGAACCATCGAACATATACAATATATATATATATAATGGTAATATAGAACATGAACTTTACGAAAAGCGAGAGGGCGGCTTATATGTTATACAAATAACTAATCGAAACGCAAGGTGTCCTAAGGATCCAACTGTATGCATACCCCATAGTATATAAACTACGTTGGTTATTTTAACCCAATATCAAGTGTCAAGTATAAAGAATATACATTTATACATACAATAATATCTCATATGTGGTTTTGATGATACTAATTGTGAACGTCTTTATCTTGATGCGTACAAAACATACAAAATATAATATTGAATTGGTAATAATATTATAATATGGTAGCAGTAAAATGCCGTGCGATGATATAACAGAGGATTATTAAAAATAATATAATATTTTATGATTTATATCCTATATAACTGTTATTTGTTACTCTCACGTAAAATGAATGTAACGCCATACCTACATACGTGTAGGTATATGATATTATAGAAAATGTTATGAAAGGTATTATATGACATTTTTTAGAGTGTAAAAAATTTTTCCGAGTGTAAAAATTTTTTTTAAATACAAGTATTATTTATTGTATTATATACATATTATGTGGTTTATATGTATATCCTAATAATATCTTGTATTTGGGTGTAATATTTTTGTAGTGAGTAGTATCACACAAGATGAAAATTCAAACATGAATATCCGAATGTAATTCTATACAGTGATTTTGTCTTCGTATTAGAGACAGGTATAGAGATTGTGTGTAATATATTCAATATTGAATTTTCAAAGATCTTGGCTCACTACCGTGCGATAACAGGAATAACGTCCACAGACCTCGCGCACGTATATCCTGTATTTCACGTAAAATGAATTTGTATTTTGGGGTGTATATATTTTATTTGTAATAAAATACATGATTATTTTTTATGTTACACATAAATTTAATTTTTGTTACCTATTACAAATAATATGGAGGCGTATTTTTATTTGTTAAAATACGGCGTGGTCTAAAGCAATTCTGCGGGTTCTTGTTTTATTACTTGAGACTCTTATGCAGAAAAATTTTTCCCAAATCCTAATAATATTTTTATAGTATTAGGTAATATACAACAACTCACAACATACCGAGTGAGAATATTTTGTATTAATATTATCGTTATATTACAATACAAATATTACGAACGTATAAAGACGCTAAATAAAATATATCTAGCGAAGAGTTTATACTAAGTAAGTGAATACAAGTAAGCAAATAAAAGGGACTGTGTGACCCGCTATGGTTCTTAAATGTGGTGTTGAACCAGTGGTCTGTATATTTTTATATATAGACGGTAAACTCTTTAAATATGTATTTATACCTAACTAGTATTATACATATATAAACATATTATGTTTTTAATGATGGAAAGATATATTAGAGAAATCTGTATATATTCTTTCTTGAACTGTATTTTCATATAAAAAATATCAGTTCCCTGGTTGATCCTGCCAGTAGTCATATGCTTGTCTCAAAGATTAAGCCATGCATGTCTAAGTACAAACTATATTAAAGTGAAACCGCGAAAGGCTCATTAAATCAGTTATGGTTCCTTAGATCGTACCACAATTACTTGGATAACTGTGGTAATTCTAGAGCTAATACATGCAAACAGAGCTCTGACCGGAGACGGAAGGAGTGCTTTTATTAGATCAAAACCAATCGGCGGCGGTAGCATTTCGGTGTTATCGTTCGTCGCTCAATAAATGGTGAATCTGAATAACTTTATGCTGATCGCATGGTCTTGTACCGGCGACGCATCTTTCAAATGTCTGCCTTATCAACTGTCGATGGTAGGATCTGCGCCTACCATGGTTGTAACGGGTAACGGGGAATCAGGGTTCGATTCCGGAGAGGGAGCCTGAGAAACGGCTACCACATCCAAGGAAGGCAGCAGGCGCGCAAATTACCCACTCCCGGCACGGGGAGGTAGTGACGAAAAATAACGATACGGGACTCATCCGAGGCCCCGTAATCGGAATGAGTACACTTTAAATCCTTTAACGAGGACCAATTGGAGGGCAAGTCTGGTGCCAGCAGCCGCGGTAATTCCAGCTCCAATAGCGTATATTAAAGTTGTTGCGGTTAAAAAGCTCGTAGTTGTATTTGTGTCTCGCACTGTCGGTTCACCGCCCGCGGTGCTAACTGGCATGTTTGCGAGACGTCCTGCCGGTGGATGGTACGTAGAGTGGAGATCTTCACGGGTTTCCATTTTGCTCATCCGACTTTTTAAATCCTGTCGCGGTGCTCTTAACTGAGTGTCGAGGCGGGCCGGCACGTTTACTTTGAACAAATTAGAGTGCTCAAAGCAGGCTAATTAATGCCTGAATAATTAGTGCATGGAATAATGGAACAGGACCTTGGTTCTATTTTGTTGGTTTTCGGAACCCCAAGGTAATGATTAATAGGGACAGATGGGGGCATTCGTATTGCGACGTTAGAGGTGAAATTCTTGGATCGTCGCAAGACGGACTAAAGCGAAAGCATTTGCCAAAGATGTTTTCATTAATCAAGAACGAAAGTCAGAGGCTCGAAGGCGATCAAATACCGCCCTAGTTCTGACCATAAACGATGCCAGCTAGCGATCCGCAAAGTTCCTCCGATGACTTGGCGGGCAGCTTCCGGGAAACCAAAGCTTTTGGGTTCCGGGGGAAGTATGGTTGCAAAGCTAAAACTTAAAGGAATTGACGGAAGGGCACCACTAGGAGTGGAGCCTGCGGCTTAATTTGACTCAACACGGGAAACCTCACCAGGCCCAGACACTGGAAGGATTGACAGATTGAGAGCTCTTTCTTGATTCAGTGGGTGGTGGTGCATGGCCGTTCTTAGTTGGTGGAGCGATTTGTCTGGTTAATTCCGATAACGAACGAGACTCTAGCCTACTAAATAGACGTTACACTTTCCAGTATCTCGAAGGCTCACATCTCTCATTTCTTTACTGCACATCACTGGGCATTTCGGTGTTTCAGTTGGTGTGTGGTGGGTGGGAGTTTGTGGTTTTTACTACTGGCGTACATATAAATCTTCTTAGAGGGACAGGCGGCTTCTAGCCGCACGAGATTGAGCAATAACAGGTCTGTGATGCCCTTAGATGTTCTGGGCCGCACGCGCGCTACACTGAAGGAATCAGCGTGTCTTCCCTGTCCGAAAGGTCCGGGTAACCCGCTGAACCTCCTTCGTGCTAGGGATTGGGGCTTGCAATTATTCCCCATGAACGAGGAATTCTCAGTAAGCGCGAGTCATAAGCTCGCGTTGATTACGTCCCTGCCCTTTGTACACACCGCCCGTCGCTACTACCGATTGAATGATTTAGTGAGGTCTTCGGACTGGTACGCGGTGATATTTCGATATTACCGATGTCGCTGGGAAGATGACCAAACTTGATTATTTAGAGGAAATAAAAGTCGTAACAAGGTTTCCGTAGGTGAACCTGCGGAAGGATCATTAACGTTTTATATAATATTATATATATATTATATATAAAACATATTATAAACCTTACATATAAAAATTAAGAAATATAATATTTCTTATTCCTTTTTTTTTACTTTAAATAAGTTTTAGAAAAGGTTTTTTCTTTGTATATATATCATGGTCAATGTGTGTATAGACCAGTGTCTGCTGTCTTTTTGGTAACTGTAGTAGACATTAAACTCAATATAATACAGTGTTGGTTAAAATACCCTCTACTGATGACAATTTATAATATTGGTCAAATTTGTGTAGACCAGTGTCTGTAAATTATTTTATAGACATTAAACTCATATAATATAATATATTTGTTTGGTGGGTACCTACGTAACGAATATATTTGGATAGATGGAATAGTACACATATATAACTCATTCTGTTATTTTGTTGGGGGTGTATTAAAATAACAGTTTAAAGTGTGGTGAGTTATATACAATTATATTGTGTCGTTTTCTATATTCAATATATGTTCATATGTTACGGAAGTGTAGTAGCATATAATTAATTTTGTATGTCTATTATACGTGGGTCGTAAAGGATTTTATTCGCCCAACCAAATAATTTACACATTTATACTAGTGATGTATAAAAATTCTATGCTAGCCAATATTTTACTTACGGGTAAATATTGGTTCATATTTTTAATGTGGTATGATAATGAATGTTTATTTTGTTATACTTTAATATGTAATGGTCATATTATTGAGAACAATGATAGAAAATTATGATATATATCATGGTGAGTTTAGTAATACCCAACACACAAAAAGACGATTCACGGTTGGTTGTTGGTATACTTTACAATAGTATGAGTATAAATTCCATGAATAATATCATAACCATTCACAACATTATTAATATAATGTTGTGTTTGGCGTTGTTTGTATATGATCAGGGGTGTATAGTAGTAGTAGTAGTATAACAGAAAACATTCTAATAGCATAGTGTATGAATAAAATTCGCTAAGTTTGTGTTGATATTGGTTTGTAATAAAATATCATTTATAATAATGTTTAACAATAAACACGGTTACCGTTTTGTTTTTTATTTGGGTGTATAACAAAAATTGGTAGACCATATAATGTGTTTTCATGATATTTTACCATTATCGATAACACCGTGAATCGTCCTTTGCTAATATAATATAAAGCATAATGATCACCCTGAACAGTGGATCACTTGGTTCGCAGATCGATGAAGAACGCAGCTAATTGCGCGTCAACTTGTGAACTGCAGAACACATGAACATTGATATTTCGAACGCACATTGCGGTCTTGGGATACTATTTCCAGACCACGCCTGACTGAGGGTCGTGTTACATATAAACCAGACTGATTGTTTTATTACAATCGATTTTGGAGTTTTCAGTTCTTATAATTTATTATAAGAATTGTACTCTTAAATATGGTACAAGTGTCTCTGGTAAAGTATAATTTTGTGTATTTATATTGTGTGTAATATTATACTGAACCGTACACGATACATTAAAAATAAATCATTATATATGTTTTACCATATTATATATAATTTTTTGTGTTGTTTTGTTATCGAAACGATAGGACTTTCTTTCGTTTATAAACACATACATATATATTTTGTATATTGGTGGTATTTATAAAAAACATTATATTATAGTGATAGATTCTTGAGGTTGTTTTATAAACCAGAATAGA
>CANNYK010000020.1:92500-102500 GCA_947534325.1 Agonum fuliginosum | reverse complement strand
TCGAATAGGTACCTACGTGTACCTATCATTTTTTCCCAAATTAATTGTACTCTAGTCAATGGTACGGTTGTAAGTATAAAATTCAATTCAACATAATATATTTTCACCCTAAATACATTCTACTCGTATACGTACCTACCTACCTACACTACAAATTCTTGTCAACGATTCACATTTACACCATTGAATAAAAATATAACATAGAATAATAATTCATGATATTCACACTGTGTATGTATGTGTATTATGTCGATTCGACAAATAATATTTTATTTTATATTGTTGTCGAATAACAACTACTAGTACCTACCTGCCTATCTACCTAAAATATAACATAGAATTCATTGTATGATACATAGTCACAATGTGTTGTTTGTCCATTCGACAAATATAATTTTATTTTATATTGTAGTCGAATGAAAGGTACCTAACCTTTTTCACCCAAAATACATTCTACTTGTACTACATCTTCTTGTCACCGAATCACGTATAGGTACACACACACACACACCATTGAATAAAAATTCAAGTTGAGAAATTATAGTTTGTAAAATATCTACGTAGTAGGTACCTACATTGGTTCAAATAATGTGTAACATATAGAATTCATGATATGGACACAAAGTCACCGTGTATCGTTTGTCCATTCGACAAATAATTATTTATTTTATATTGTAGTCGAATAGTTATCATAAAATGGTAAAATTGACAATTTAACATAGTATAATTAAAAATATAATTTGTTAAATTATGATTAATTTGTTTTTTCCCAAATTCATGATACCCTAGGCAATGGTACGGTGTGTAAAATTAAAATTTAGGGTAAAAAATTATACTTTGTTAAATTATTCAATTCAAAATATTTTCACTCAAAATACATTCTACTCGTATACCTACTACTAATACAACTTCTTCTTGTCACCGAATCACGTATAGGTACACCATTGAATAAAAATTCAAGTCGAGAAATTATTGTTTGTAAAATATCTATCTACTATCTACATATTGGTTCAAATACAAGTTAAATTCATGATACATGACACATAGTTACTGTTTTACTACTTGTCAATAGGTATCATAATATGTTAAAAATAACAATTTGACATTGTATATTTTAAAATAAAATTTGTTAAATTATTTAGAAAAATTTCCCAAATTCTTTGTCTCGTAGTCAATGGTACGGTGTGTACAAATAAAATTTTGGGCAAAAATATTATAATATTTTTCTAATACAAAATAGCGGCAACCGAACCATCGTTTTCCGCTATTTGACTATTTTACATTCAATATAATTTTAACGTTAACTTATTCAATTCAAAATATTTTCATCCTAAATACATTCTACTCGTATATACCTAGTACTATTACTACATCTTGTCAACGATTCACGTATAGGGTACACACACACCATTGAATAAAAATTCAAGTTGAGAAATTATAGTTTGTAAAATATCTATCTACTACCAACATTGGTTCAAATACAAGTTAAATTCATAATACATGACACAACATAGTTACTGTTTTACTTGTCAATAGGTATATCATAATATGTTAAAAATAACAATTTGACATTGTATATTTTAAAATAAAATTTGTTAAATTATATAGAAAAATTTCCCAAATTCTTTGTATCGTAGTCAATGGTACGGTGTGTACAAATAAAATTTTGGGCAAAAATATTATAATATTTTTCTAATACAAAATAGCGGCAACCGAACCATCGTTTTCCGCTATTTGACTATTTTACATTCAATATAATTTTAACGTTAACTTATTCAATTCAAAATATTTTCATCCTAAATACATTCTACTCGTATATACCTAGTACTATTACTACATCTTGTCAACGATTCACGTATAGGGTACACACATCATTGAATAAAAATTCAAGTTGAGAAATTATAGTTTGTAAAAAAAATATCTATCTACTACCAACATTGGTTCAAATACAAGTTAAATTCATAATACATGACACAACATAGTTACTGTTTTACTTGTCAATAGGTATATCATAATATGTTAAAAATAACAATTTGACATTGTATATTTTAAAATAAAATTTGTTAAATTATATAGAAAAATTTCCCAAATTCTTTGTATCGTAGTCAATGGTACGGTGTGTACAAATAAAATTTTGGGCAAAAATATTATAATATTTTTCTAATACAAAATAGCGGCAACCGAACCATCGTTTTCCGCTATTTGACTATTTTACATTCAATATAATTTTAACGTTAACTTATTCAATTCAAAATATTTTCATCCTAAATACATTCTACTCGTATATACCTAGTACTATTACTACATCTTGTCAACGATTCACGTATAGGGTACACACACACCATTGAATAAAAATTCAAGTTGAGAAATTATAGTTTGTAAAATATCTATCTACTACCAACATTGGTTCAAATACAAGTTAAATTCATAATACATGACACAACATAGTTACTGTTTTACTTGTCAATAGGTATATCATAATATGTTAAAAATAACAATTTGACAAAGTATATTTTAAATTATAATTTGTTAAATTATTCCGAAAAATTTCCCAAATACTTTCTATCGCAGTCAATGGTACGGTGTGTACGATTCAAAATTTAGGGTAAAAGTAAAATTATTCAATTCAACAGAGTTTAAAAATTTTCACATCTTGTCGAATACAGAACACACATAGAATTCATGGTACATGACACATAGTTACTGTTTTACTTGTAAATAGGTATCATAATATGTTAAAAATAACAATTTGACAAAGTATATTTTTAATTATAATTTGTTAAATTATTCCGAAAAATTTCCCAAATACTTTCTATCGCAGTCAATGGTACGGTGTGTACGATTCAAAATTTAGGGTAAAAGTAAAATTATTCAATTCAACAAAGTTTAAAAAATTTCACATCTTGTCGAATACAGAACACACACATAGAATTCATGGTACATGACACATAGTTACTGTTTCACTTGTCAATAGGTATATCATAATATGTTAAAAATAACAATTTGACATTGTATATTTTAAATTATAATTTGTTAAATTATTCAGAAAAATTTCCCAAATTCTTTGTCTCGTAGTCAATGGTACGGTGTGTACAAATAAAATTTTGGGCAAAAATATTATAATATTTTTCTAATACAAAATAGCGGCAACCGAACCATCGTTTTCCGCTATTTGACTATTTTACATTCAATATAATTTTAACGTTAACTTATTCAATTCAAAATATTTTCATCCTAAATACATTCTACTCGTATACCTAGTACTATTACTACATCTTGTCAACGATTCACGTATAGGGTACACACACACCATTGAATAAAAATTCAAGTTGAGAAATTATAGTTTGTAAAATATCTATCTACTACCAACATTGGTTCAAATACAAGTTCAATTCATAGTACATGACACATAATTACTGTTTTACTTCTCAATAGGTATCATAATATGGTAAAAATAACAATTTGACAAAGTATATTTTTAATTATAATTTGTTAAATTATTCCGAAAAATTTCCCAAATACTTTCTATCGCAGTCAATAGTACGGTGTGTACAAATAAAATTTTGGGCAAAAATATTATAATATTTTTCTAATAGAAAATAGCGGCAACCGAACCATCGTTTTTCGCTATTTGACTATTTTACATACAATATAATTTTAACGTTAACTTATTCAATTCAAAATATTTTCATCCTAAATACATTCTACTCGTATACCTAGTACTATTACTACATCTTGTCAACGATTCACGTATAGGGTACACACACACCATTGAATAAAAATTCAAGTTGAGAAATTATAGTTTGTAAAATATCTATCTACTACCATTATTGGTTCAAATACAAGTTCAATTCATAGTACATGACACATAATTACTGTTTTACTTGTCAATAGGTATCATAATATGTTAAAAATAACAATTTGACAAAGTATATTTTTAATTATAATTTGTTAAATTATTCAGAAATATTTTCCCAAATACTTTCTATCGCAGTCAATGGTACGGTGTGTACGATTAAAAATTTAGGGTAAAAGTAAAATTATTCAATTCAACAGAGTTTAAAAAATTTCACATCTTGTCGAATACAGAACACACACATAGAATTCATGGTACATGACACATAGTTACTGTTTCACTTGTCAATAGGTATCATAATATGTTAAAAATAACAATTTGACAAAGTATATTTTTAATTATAATTTGTTAAATTATTCAGAAATATTTTCCCAAATACTTTCTATCGCAGTCAATGGTACGGTGTGTACGATTAAAAATTTAGGGTAAAAGTAAAATTATTCAATTCAACAGAGTTTAAAAAATTTCACATCTTGTCGAATACAGAACACACACATAGAATTCATGGTACATGACACATAGTTACTGTTTCACTTGTCAATAGGTATCATAATATGGGAAAAATAACAATTTGACAAAGTATATTTTTAATTATAATTTGTTAAATTATTCCGAAAAATTTCCCAAATACTTTCTATCGCAGTCAATGGTACGGTGTGTACGATTCAAAATTTAGGGTAAAAGTAAAATTATTCAATTCAACAGAGTTTAAAAATTTTCACATCTTGTCGAATACAGAACACACACATAAAATTCATGGTACATGACACATAGTTACTGTTTCACTTGTCAATAGGTATCATAATATGGGAAAAATAACAATTTGACAAAGTATATTTTTAATTATAATTTGTTAAATTATTCCGAAAAATTTCCCAAATACTTTCTATCGCAGTCAATGGTACGGTGTGTACGATTCAAAATTTAGGGTAAAAGTAAAATTATTCAATTCAACAGAGTTTAAAAATTTTCACATCTTGTCGAATACAGAACACACACATAGAATTCATGGTACCTACATGGTAATACATAGTCACTGTATCGTACATTTTTACATTCGACAAACAATATTTTATTTTATATTGTAGTCGAATCACTAATTTAACAAAGTATATTTTTTATTATAATATGTTAAATACACAACATGGTACCTACCTACCTACCTATCTACATTGTATCTCATGATCACTGTATCGTACATACATACATTCGACAAACAATATTTTATTTTATATTGTAGTCGAATCAATAATTATTTAACAAAGTATGTACACACCGTAATGTACATATGTACCTAAGTATCGTACATACATACATTTGACAAACAATATTTTATTTTATATTGTAGTCGAATAACCATAAAATACTTTAACTATCACTTTAAACATGTAAAATTCATGATAACTACATTTTTAACTGTATTTAACAAAGTATAAAAAATATATTTGTATGTCGAATTATACACACCGTAATGTACATATGTACCTAAGTATCGTACATACATACATTCGACAAACAATATTTTATTTTATATTGTAGTCGAATAACCATAAAATACTTTAACTATCACTTTAAACATGTAAAATTCATGATAACTACATTTTTAACTGTATTTAACAAAGTATAAAAAATATATTTGTATGTCGAATTGTACACACCGTAATGTACCTATGTACCTAAGTATCGTACATACATACATTCGACAAACAATATTTTATTTTATATTGTAGTCGAATAACCATAAAATACTTTAACTATCACTTTAAACATGTAAAATTCATGATAACTACATTTTTAACTGTATTTAACAAAGTATAAAAAATATATTTGTATGTCGAATTATACACACCGTAATGTACCTAAGTATCTTAGAAAATAATCATAGGTATTCAAAAAAATATTATGTCAAATAAAAGAAAATTCTAAAATTTTTCTAATACAGAATAGCGGCAACCGAACCATCGGTTGCCGCTATTTGACTATTTTACATTCAATATGATGTTAACGTTAAATTTGACCTGGTGTGTATATTGGGTATTGAGTAGTATTCTATGGTTATGTATACAGTATGAATATGAAAAGTGATTATATTATTTATAGTGCATAATATTGGTAATGCAAATCTATAAAAATAATAATACTGTTATTTAAGAGGCTTGAGAGGGCAAGTCATGGAAAAAAATTACTGAATGAGAAGAATGTTCATTTATGCAATTCCCCTTAAAATGATTCTTGTAGTTCAGTAATAAAGAGAGGCAAATGAAGATATATAATGTGTACCTACGGGGAACGTGGTATTATTTATATACAGTTGTGGAAATTAAAAAGAGAGTGATTGAATATAACAGTATACACGTAGTTCATGTTAGTTCGGTGGATGTGACGAACCATCGAACATATACAATATATTTATAATGGTAATATAGAACATGAACTTTACGAAAAGCGAGAGGGCGGCTTATATGTTATAAAAATAACTAATCGAAACGCAAGGTGTCCTAAGGATCCAACTGTATGCATACCCCATAGTATATAAACTACGTTGGTTATTTTAACCCAATATCAAGTGTCAAGTATAAAGAATATACATTTATACATACAATAATATCTCATATGTGGTTTTGATGATACTAATTGTGAACGTCTTTATCTTGATGCGTACAAAACATACAAAATATAATATTGAATTGGTAATAATATTATAATATGGTAGCAGTAAAATGCCGTGCGATGATATAACAGAGGATTATTAAAAATAATATAATATTTTATGATTTATATCCTATATAACTGTTATTTGTTACTCTCACGTAAAATGAATGTAACGCCATACCTACATACGTGTAGGTATATGATATTATAGAAAATGTTATGAAAGGTATTATATGACATTTTTTAGAGTGTAAAAAATTTTTCCGAGTGTAAAAATTTTTTTTGAATACAAGTATTATTTATTGTATTATATACATATTATGTGGTTTATATGTATATCCTAATAATATCTTGTATTTGGGTGTAATATTTTTGTAGTGAGTAGTATCACACAAGATGAAAATTCAAACATGAATATCCGAATGTAATTCTATACAGTGATTTTGTCTTCGTATTAGAGACAGGTATAGAGATTGTGTGTAATATATTCAATATTGAATTTTCAAAGATCTTGGCTCACTACCGTGCGATAACAGGAATAACGTCCACAGACCTCGCGCACGTATATCCTGTATTTCACGTAAAATGAATTTGTATTTTGGGGTGTATATATTTTATTTGTAATAAAATACATGATTATTTTTTATGTTACACATAAATTTAATTTTTGTTACCTATTACAAATAATATGGAGGCGTATTTTTATTTGTTAAAATACGGCGTGGTCTAAAGCAATTCTGCGGGTTCTTGTTTTATTACTTGAGACTCTTATGCAGAAAAATTTTTCCCAAATCCTAATAATATTTTTATAGTATTAGGTAATATACAACAACTCACAACATACCGAGTGAGAATATTTTGTATTAATATTATCGTTATATTACAATACAAATATTACGAACGTATAAAGACGCTAAATAAAATATGTCTAGCGAAGAGTTTATACTAAGTAAGTGAATACAAGTAAGCAAATAAAAGGGACTGTGTGACCCGCTATGGTTCTTAAATGTGGTGTTGAACCAGTGGTCTGTATATTTTTATATATAGACGGTAAACTCTTTAAATATGTATTTATACCTAACTAGTATTATACATATATAAACATATTATGTTTTTAATGATGGAAAGATATATTAGAGAAATCTGTATATATTCTTTCTTGAACTGTATTTTCATATAAAAAATATCAGTTCCCTGGTTGATCCTGCCAGTAGTCATATGCTTGTCTCAAAGATTAAGCCATGCATGTCTAAGTACAAACTATATTAAAGTGAAACCGCGAAAGGCTCATTAAATCAGTTATGGTTCCTTAGATCGTACCACAATTACTTGGATAACTGTGGTAATTCTAGAGCTAATACATGCAAACAGAGCTCTGACCGGAGACGGAAGGAGTGCTTTTATTAGATCAAAACCAATCGGCGGCGGTAGCATTTCGGTGTTATCGTTCGTCGCTCAATAAATGGTGAATCTGAATAACTTTATGCTGATCGCATGGTCTTGTACCGGCGACGCATCTTTCAAATGTCTGCCTTATCAACTGTCGATGGTAGGATCTGCGCCTACCATGGTTGTAACGGGTAACGGGGAATCAGGGTTCGATTCCGGAGAGGGAGCCTGAGAAACGGCTACCACATCCAAGGAAGGCAGCAGGCGCGCAAATTACCCACTCCCGGCACGGGGAGGTAGTGACGAAAAATAACGATACGGGACTCATCCGAGGCCCCGTAATCGGAATGAGTACACTTTAAATCCTTTAACGAGGACCAATTGGAGGGCAAGTCTGGTGCCAGCAGCCGCGGTAATTCCAGCTCCAATAGCGTATATTAAAGTTGTTGCGGTTAAAAAGCTCGTAGTTGTATTTGTGTCTCGCACTGTCGGTTCACCGCCCGCGGTGCTAACTGGCATGTTTGCGAGACGTCCTGCCGGTGGATGGTACGTAGAGTGGAGATCTTCACGGGTTTCCATTTTGCTCATCCGACTTTTTAAATCCTGTCGCGGTGCTCTTAACTGAGTGTCGAGGCGGGCCGGCACGTTTACTTTGAACAAATTAGAGTGCTCAAAGCAGGCTAATTAATGCCTGAATAATTAGTGCATGGAATAATGGAACAGGACCTTGGTTCTATTTTGTTGGTTTTCGGAACCCCAAGGTAATGATTAATAGGGACAGATGGGGGCATTCGTATTGCGACGTTAGAGGTGAAATTCTTGGATCGTCGCAAGACGGACTAAAGCGAAAGCATTTGCCAAAGATGTTTTCATTAATCAAGAACGAAAGTCAGAGGCTCGAAGGCGATCAAATACCGCCCTAGTTCTGACCATAAACGATGCCAGCTAGCGATCCGCCAAAGTTCCTCCGATGACTTGGCGGGCAGCTTCCGGGAAACCAAAGCTTTTGGGTTCCGGGGGAAGTATGGTTGCAAAGCTGAAACTTAAAGGAATTGACGGAAGGGCACCACCAGGAGTGGAGCCTGCGGCTTAATTTGACTCAACACGGGAAACCTCACCAGGCCCAGACACTGGAAGGATTGACAGATTGAGAGCTCTTTCTTGATTCAGTGGGTGGTGGTGCATGGCCGTTCTTAGTTGGTGGAGCGATTTGTCTGGTTAATTCCGATAACGAACGAGACTCTAGCCTACTAAATAGACGTTACACTTTCCAGTATCTCGAAGGCTCACATCTCTCATTTCTTTACTGCACATCACTGGGCATTTCGGTGTTTCAGTTGGTGTGTGGTGGGTGGGAGTTTGTGGTTTTTACTACTGGCGTACATATAAATCTTCTTAGAGGGACAGGCGGCTTCTAGCCGCACGAGATTGAGCAATAACAGGTCTGTGATGCCCTTAGATGTTCTGGGCCGCACGCGCGCTACACTGAAGGAATCAGCGTGTCTTCCCTGTCCGAAAGGTCCGGGTAACCCGCTGAACCTCCTTCGTGCTAGGGATTGGGGCTTGCAATTATTCCCCATGAACGAGGAATTCCCAGTAAGCGCGAGTCATAAGCTCGCGTTGATTACGTCCCTGCCCTTTGTACACACCGCCCGTCGCTACTACCGATTGAATGATTTAGTGAGGTCTTCGGACTGGTACGCGGTGATATTTCGATATTACCGATGTCGCTGGGAAGATGACCAAACTTGATTATTTAGAGGAAGTAAAAGTCGTAACAAGGTTTCCGTAGGTGAACCTGCGGAAGGATCATTAACGTTTTATATAATATTATATATTATATATAAAACATATTAATAAACCTTACATATAAAAATTAAGAAATATAATATTTCTTATTCCTTTTTTTTTACTTTAAATAAGTTTTAGAAAAGGTTTTTTCTTTGTATATATATATCATGGTCAATGTGTGTGTAGACCAGTGTCTGCTGTCTTTTTGGTAACTGTAGTAGACATTAAACTCAATATAATACAGTGTTGGTTAAAATACCCTCTACTGATGACAATTTATAATATTGGTCAAATTTGTGTAGACCAGTGTCT
>CANNYK010000020.1:77500-87500 GCA_947534325.1 Agonum fuliginosum | reverse complement strand
AAATAAAAGTTGTCAGAAATAATTTGGGGAGAAAAAAACTCTTATAAATTAATCCCGTAAAAAGCACCCCTAATATACTACCCCTAGCTATTTTGTAAGGGGGCTTAGATAAAAATTATTTTTTATATAGATTTATGTTTTTTTACCATTTTAAATGGTTATATGAGTTCAAATATTTTTTTCAACCCTTAAGGTTCGAGATAATGCAACCCCTAAAACTATCGTACCTCCTACGCGTTTTTGGTTATAGATAGAAATTTGAAATTTTATACGCATATAAAGCTTCCACTCTTACGTACCATAGGGGGGTGTTTCAACCCCTAACCTACCCTTAAATAAGGGTATCTGAAAAAATTTAAAAAAAAATTTTTTTTTTCGACGAAACTCGGTGTGTGTATAACCGTTATGACTTTACGTATCATAAGCCTACTGTTGACCTTGAAAAATTTTTTTTTACATTGAACAACCCTTCTAACTCGAAATTATGATACTATAGTGCGGCATGCATTAAATAATAGTAGCATTAGAACATAAATAAAAAATTAAAAATTCGAAAAAAAAAATTTTTTTTCAATTTTTTTCAATTTTTTTTTAAAATTTTTTTTTTATAGCTCATACTCTTACGTACCATAGGGGGTGTTTCAACCCCTAAGCTACCCTTAAATAAGGGTAACTGAAAAAATAACAAAAAAAATTTTTTTTTCGACGAAACTCGGTGTGTGTATAACCGTTATGACTTTACGTACCATAAGCCTACTGTTGACCTTGAAATTTTTTTTTTTACATTGAACAACCCTTCTAACTCGAAATTATGATACTATAGTGCGGAATGCATTAAATAATAGTAGCGTTAGAACATAAATAAAAAATAAAAAATTTGAAAAAAAAAAATTTTTTTCAATATTTTTTACAACTATTTTTCAATTTTTTTTCAAAATTTTTTTTTTACACTTACCGTTAGAACATGCATAAAAAATAAAAAATTCAAAAAAAAAAATTTTTTTTCAATATTTTTTACAACTATTTTTCAATTTTTTTTCAAAAATTTTTTTTTTACACTTAATGTTAGAACATGCATAAAAAATAAAAAATTCGAAAAAAAAAATTTTTTTTCAATATTTTTTACTATTTTTCAATTTTTTTTCAAATTTTTTTTTTTACACTTACCGTTAGAACATGCATAAAAAATAAAAAATTCGAAAAAAAAAATTTTTTTTCAATATTTTTTACTTTTTTTCCAAAAATTTTTTTTTTACAATTAACGTTAGAACATAAATAAAAAATTAAAAATTCGAAAAAAAAAATTTTTTTTCCATTTCTTAAAATTTTTTTTTACAAGTGGCGTTAGAACATAAATAAAAAATAAAAAATTCGAAAAAAAATAATATTTTTTAATTTTTTTTCAAAATTTTTTTTTACTTTTAAAATTTACTTGAGCTCGGTCTTAAGGGTGTATATTAAAATATATATTTCTGAATTAGTGTACATATAAGTTTTAATTGCACCCTTTAAAAGTAAACACAATTTTCTATCAATGACCTCGGACAGAAAAAAGTTTCAAATAAAAGTTGTCAGAAATAATTTACGGGTAAAAATTGTTTTTTTAATTAATCCACTAAAATGCACCCCTAACACCCCTATCTATTTTTTAAGGGTGTGTAGATAAAAATTATTTTTTATATATTTGTGTTTTCGTTGCCCTTGAATGCCTAACATTGACATTAAATGACCCTTAAAACTCAAAATTATTATACTATAGGCATCTATAATATAATAGTAAAAAATCAACAATAAGAATAAAAACATGTTTTATAACTAACATTTATTTTGTCAGCGCTTACGTCACGTTATAATTCAACCACATTCAACCTTATTACCATCTACATATTTTAGATTTTTAACAGAAGTTTGTAATTTTTTGTGTACTCTAACGTTTAGAAATAATGCCTAAAAGTCCATTTGTTAACGTTAATAATATTTCTGAACTGAACTGTACATACGGCTCTTAAACCGAAATAGCATAGGGTAATCTCCATCACAATACTAATTAGAGTTAATTAGGTAAAAGATTAACTCCAACAAGGCTAAAGGCTGTTTAAAGATTTACAAATTACTTATATCCAATACGTATACAATCTGAACTATATAAATTTATGTTTAATAAATTAATATTACTTTATTTCATTTAAAATATAAATTTTGGTTTTAATTTTATAATAAATTACAAAAAGAAATTTGCTTACAAAATCTCATGTTATGTACCAAAAATATTTCTTCACAAACAAATTTAAGCTTATTACAATTGCAAAGTGCCTGACAGCACTAAATGACGGATTACTATTAAATAATTGTCTTTTCTAAGTGGAGTTCAGTAATGAGATTAAAAACTATTGAATTTCTTAGTAAAATAAAATTGAAATAACATTACAATGCTAATTAGAGTTAATTTGGTAAAAGATGAACTTTAACAAGGCTTAAGGACTATTTGAAGATTTACATATTATTTATTTTCTATAGGTATACATTCTGAACTATACAAATTGATGTTTACTATAATAATATTACTTTATTATATTTAAAATATAAATTTCGCTTTTAATTTTATAATAAATTACAAAAAGAAATTTACATACAAAATCTCATGTTGTAACTGAAATATTTGTCCACATACAAATTAAAGCTGATTACTATAATTACAAAGTTCCTGACAGCACTAATTGAAGGATTACTATTAAATAATTGACTTTTCTAAGTGGAGTTCAGTAATGGGATTAACAACTAATGTATTTCTTAGTAAAATCAATTAGGAATAACATTACTTATTTTTACAGAAAATAAGTTTAACAAATTATAAAATTTTTGTACCTGTACAATATGAACTATAAATTTACGTGTTTCAAATATAACAGTTATTAATCAACAAATACATGTTGTTTTTTATATATTTTATAAATGATTGATCCTATAAAACCTGTATTTAGCTTTAAAATTTGAAAGTAAATAAAATATTTTAGCACAACTATATAAAGCAGAAAAAATTAAAATAAATGTTACTTTTGGATTTAACTGTTTAACTCTTAAATTTATACATGTTTGTTACGTTACAAAGTCAAAATACATATATTTTATATTATGGAACATTTTTTACACTTCTGTATTATTAATAAATTTGTATATATTTAAAAAAGTTTAATACTGCCTGTAAACAATTATTATTAACTAAAAAATAATTCAATATTAAAGCGTATACTACATTTAAAAAAATATACTGCCTTTGTCCAATGTTTGTTAATTTTCAATATCGATTGTCTATCTCTTTCTTTTTTATTGTTTTTTAAAAACATATACAATCAGTGTATACGAGTATAAAGTTGATTATGATGTCCAGTTTAATGTACTATGATATATGTTTTTACACAGTGCATTGACATAGTGAGTAAATAAAACAAATTATATTAAATTTGAAATATTCACTAAAGAAATGTAAAGGTCAATTTTAACATATTTTGTTGCATATTTATAAATAATTGTCATATAAAAAAATTTTACAATTTTTTTCTGTTCCAGGTATTCAAGATGAAATTGGATTTCTTGATCAACGCCATCGAGAAGCGACAGTATTTTGGACGCGTAAGATCAATTTTATATTCTGTCGAGTTTCAGAAACGAGGTCTTCCGCACGCCCATATTCTTATCATCTTAGATGCTCAGGATAAGATTCACGAACCAGAACAAGTGGATCGTATTATCCGAGCAGAGCTCCCGGATGAAGTTAACGAGCCGCGATTGTATCAGTTGGTTACCCAGAATATGATCCATCGCAAGTGTGGTGCTAATCAACCGGGAGTTACATGTTTAAGAGATGGCCGGTGCCGCTTCCGTTATCCGAAAACTTTCCAGGAACACACCGTACTTAGTAAGTTATTTAAAGTAAAAGAAATACAAAATATTTTACTAATATATATTATGTTTTTTGTGTTTTAGCTGAAGCCACGTATGCGGTATATCGAAGGCGAGACAATGGTCAGTTATTAAATATTCGTAATGTTTATTACGATAACCGTGATGTGGTTCCATACTCGCCAGTATTAACTCTCCTACTGGAGGCTCATGTCAATGTAGAAGTGTGTACGAGTATTAAGGCAACGAAATACTTATATAAGTACGTACACAAAGGACATGATGGCGTTGTATTAGATTTTAATGCTGGCCAACGTCAAGCTGACGGTACGATGAATTGGGATGAAATCCACAATTACCAAACAATGCGATATGTTTCATCACATGAAGCATTTTGGAGAATTGTTGCATTTCCGATGTCCTATTCAAACATCTCAGTATTCCAAATAAGTTTAATTATTATTATTTTCCATTTATTACCATCACTTATAGTTTAATATAAATATTTATCAATATAAATACTTATAAATATATGTATATTTTTGTTATAGCTCATCGTTCATTTACCAAATCGTCAGACGGTGGTGTTCCAACCTGGTAACGTGGAGCAAGTAGTTCAAGCGGAGAAGGCAACACATCTGATGGCTTGGTTTGAGTTAAACCGTACGAATCCCGGGGCCCGCCATTACACGATCGTTGAGATTCCGCAGCATTACACGTGGCAGCGACAAACACACAAGTGGACAGTAAGGAAATCGCATTTTAATACTCTTGGTCGGCTCCCTGATATTCGACCGAATTGCGGGGAGCTTTTTTATCTGCGCAGGTTGCTAGGTGTTGTACGAGGAGCTACAAGCTTTGAGGATCTTCGTACCGTTCATGGACAAGTATATCCGACTTTTTTGGCTGCTTGCAGAGCTCGACACCTGATAGAGGACGATCAGGAGTATATTAGATGTATGGAGGAAGCGTCTCTGAATGCAATGCCATTTGTATTGCGTCAGTTGTTTTTGCATTTGTTGTTATGTTGTAATGTACAGGAACCCTTAGACTTATTTAATAGATTTAGAGACAACATGATGGAAGATTTATTGCGGCAGCATAATGATCCACTCAACATGTTGCTGATCTATTTGGACGAGGGTCTCAAGAAGGGTAATCGGCGAGTTACGGATTTTAATTTACCAGCTCCAGTCCCTGTTGCTGATTGGTAAGTACAAACTTTACAACTGTTATATAATTTTGATATTAATATTTTATTTTGTTTATCTGTGTGTTACAGGAATCCTACTGTTGATAATATGACTGCAGATGATCATGCAGATGAAGGTCTGCGTTTACAGCAGCTTCTGAATGTACGTCAGCATGCTGTCTTCAACAGTATCATGGATGATCTGCAACAGGTGATCCTGAACCAAGTCAACAGATCGCGGCTTCACTTCATTGATGGTCCAGCAGGAACCGGAAAAACATTTTTCTACAATACATTATTACACACGGTAAAGGGTATGGGCTTGAAACCAATAAGTGTTGCTTTTACAGGTATAGCAGCTATACTCCTCCAAGGTGGAGTTACAACTCATACCCAGTTTGGCCTTCCTCTGAAGCTTGATGAGCAGTCCAGCAGCAGGTTACGACATGAAGACCGGTATGCCCAAGAGCTCATTGCAGCCTCTATCATTATTTGGGATGAAGCTGCAATGACATCACGCTATGCTTTAGAGTGTGCTGATAGATTGGTACGTTCCTTAACAAATATTGACTTACCATTTGGTGGGAAGGTAGTTGTGATGGGAGGCGATTTTCGGCAACTTTTGCCGATATATCGTGGTGGAGCCCGTGATCAAGTTGTCAGCATCACTTTAAAAAGTAGCGTGTTGTGGCCCCAATTCTTGGTGCACCGGTTTGAAGAAAACATGAGGGCCGATGCTGCTGAACGTGACTTTGCTGAGTATCTTTTAAGCATTGGTCAAGGTGAGCACACTAGAATACAGGATCTTGGTGATGATTATTTTAAGATTCCAGATAACATGCTCTTGCCCACTGCTTCTTTGGTACAAGAGATATTCGGCAATGATCCTCGGGACTTCATTGGAGGTAACAGAGCTATTCTAACTACAACGAATTTGGACGCGGACATCATTAACAGGCAAATAATAAACAAAATTGCAGATCAGGAGCGACGGTGAGTAATTAATAAATCATTATTTATTTTATATTTATAAAAATTATATCATTTTCAATAGTACATCATTATTAATATATTTTTTCTTTCTTTATGTTTTAGCTACGTTTCTGTGGATCACTTGGTGGATCATGATCACAGAAATTTCCAAGTGCCCTTGGATCTGCTGAACTCGCTATCACCACCTGGATGTCCGCCCCATATGCTCATATTAAAGCCCGGTTGTGTTGTGATGCTCCTGAGGAATATTGAGTTATCGGCAGGATTGTGCAACGGAACACGTTTGGTAATTAGACATTTAGCAGACCATGTTTTAACAGCTGATATTTTAACTGGAACCCGTGCCGGTGACCGTGTGTATATTTCACGACACGACATTGAGTGCGATCCGTCCAGTACAAAATATCCCTTCAAGTTTATTCGTCGTCAGTTTCCTATTAAATTATCATATGCAATGACTATTAACAAGTCCCAGGGGCAGACGCTTGATAAAGTTGGCATATATCTTCCAACTTGCGTTTTTGCTCATGGGCAAATGTATGTAGCTCTGTCTAGGGGACGACGACCAGCCGACGTGAAGATCTCTGTTGCAGAAACCGTTGCTCAAGGCAAAATGGGTAAACGTCACGGTATTCACACAAGAAATGTTGTTTTTCCGGAAATATTGTAAGATGAGATAGGTAACACAACATAGCGAAGGTATGTGTTATTTATTTAAATTTTTTTTGGGTTGTAAGGGTAAATTATAATTTACCAATTGTCAACCTCACCTCCACGTGGTACAACCTGGGTAATGCTAACGAGGCTCTGGCGAACTAATTTACGTTTCTTTGAAAAATAATTGTGTTTGTAAGTGTCGTGTGTGTTTATAAAGTGTCTATCAGTGATAAAAGTGAATTGAACAAGATTCGATGTGAGTATGCGTGTTTGCTAAACATAATTAATTCCTACATGTTGTACAGAATACGGTGTTAATTTTTTTAATACTTTCTAACATAAAGTATTTGTCAAACTTTTTTTTAAATATATGAAATTTAATTTTAATAGTCTGTAACTTGAAAATTTTCTCTCGAAATAATTTTTCATTATGTAGTTCAAAATCAACATTATTTTGTTTGTTAAAAAAAATTACACTTCCTAACAATTTATTTGTCAAGAACAATTTAAAAGTTTTATTAAAAATAAAATTTTAAGACTAACTTAGAAAAAAAAATTTCTCTCGAAACAAATTATAATTTTTTTGATTATGTATTTTTTGTATGTTAAAAAAATTTTTTATACCCTAAAAAAATCGCGAAACTAAAAAAAATTTTTTGTTGTTAAAAAAATTACACTTCCTAACAAACTATTTGTCAAAAACAATTAAAAAAAATTTTTTTATACGTTGACTAAAAAATTTTTTTACTCTTGGTAAAAAAATTTTTTTTCTTTACATGTAGTTACTAGCGACGTCGGCGGAACTCCGCCGTGGTTACACTCGGTTTAGGTTGAATTCGAAGTAGGTTGAACTCGGAATAGGTTGAACTCAGGGTGGTTACAACTTAAATTTATTTACAACATAATATTTGCTAGCGGACGTGGGAAAATAACAATACAATTTTTATTCCGATATTTTGTATTTCCCACGTCCGCGAGCAAATATTGGGTTGTAAATAAATTTAAGTTGTAACCACCCTGAGTTCAACCTATTCCGAGTTCAACCTACTTCGAATTCAACCTAAACCGAGTGTAACCACGGCGGAGTTCCGCCGACGTCGCTAGTGTCTAATTAAAACAAAGCATTGCGATGGCCCCAACGGGTGTTGACGCAATGTGATTTCTGCCCAGTGCTCTGAATGTCAACGTGAAGAAATTCAAGCAAGCGCGGGTAAACGGCGGGAGTAACTATGACTCTCTTTGCTTTGCGCAGTGGCGATATCGTAACCAATGAGGTTCTACCGGGGTTGCATACTGTTAGCGACATATTGGTTAAAGTCCCCTTTAAACATCTAACCCGACGGCTTTTTCCTCAACGCAATTTCTATTGCGAAAGTCCGTTAGCGGAAACGGGTAAACAAACAAGGGTGTATTTTTATATACAGCTAGCAAGTAGACAGATGAATCACCTCCACGGGGTAACCTCGGGCAACGACCAAAGGCAGGCCTAGGCGATCCTTGCAAGTGAGCCGTTTGAAGCCTTAAGTTCCTTTGGCGGCTAAGCACCTCTGTCTACTTCGACCGATAGGAGGAAAGCGAAGGCAAATCGCCGGAATCCTATCGCAGGTTGAGTTCCACAAGAACCAATTTTGCTAACTCTGCAATCGTCATTGGTTCGATTAGCCCCAGAAGCGCAAGGCTTACTCTTTGAGCAGACACTTCCTATATTTTATAAAGCCCCCGAGTTGGTGTATTACCGGGTGGCCGCTGTTCATCCCCTCACGCACAGTGGGCAATCACCTAGCCGGTGACCACTTTATCTACATTTTTGTCGACATTCCACTTCTGCCGACCTTCTGACCATCTTTCTACGTTATTCTTATTCGCTGGATTACTGCTGGTTTAACATTTTATTACTTGGTTAATATGCCAGTCACTTGTGACTGTGGTGCCGTCCTCAAGGACATTAAAGGTCTCCAGCAACACAAAAGGAGAACCTGTCGGGGCAGAGATTTTTTACCCAACTGCCCCGACTGTAATCAGAGCTATAAAACACTTCAGGCTCTTAACCAACATCGTCGTCAGGCTCATGAAGCCCAGTATAATGCGGCTATGGAAGCCGAGGCTAATTCCCACCGGGGTTACCGTTCATGGACGGAACTCGAAGTTCAACAAATGGCCAAGTTGGAGGCCGCTTTTACGGGCGGCAAACTACAGATAAACAATTACCTGGCTCATGAAATTGGCAGGACTCTTGAGTCCATTAAGGGAAAAAGGAGGAGTCCCCAATATAAACAACTAGTTCTAACTATTCAGGAGGAAATCTCTTCCTCTTCTTCTTCTGGAAATTCAGAGGGGGAAGATGATTTCTTTGACTCAGTTGCAAACCTCAATCTTACCGACAGTTCAGAGCAGGATGCCTCTGGCATTTCGACTGGCTCTGAAAGTCACAATTTGTCAATCCATACTGACACAGGGCAAGGCATATCTAATGGGGAAGCTATCACCGTTGACAAAGGTGAGCTTGACCCTGCCTTAGCCAGTACAACTGCACCCTCGAGCGATCCTGTTAAGGAGTATTTGCTTGAACTGGCTCAAGACAGTAACGAGGTTATGTCAAGCAATATCCAAAACCTTTTGAACGGTAATGCTTCCTCGGTCTTGACCCAGATGGTACAGTTCTTAATTAATAGGGAAGCAACTAAGAACGGATCCTCCTCTAATAAACCTCCCTCAAAAATTCCGCCTAAGCCAAAGAGACCAGGTAATCTAAACACAAATTCTAACGGCCCTTCTAAAGGCATACCTAGTGCAAGAAGTAAGAGTCGAGCCTCCAACTTTAAACTCGTCCAGGACTGCTTTAATCGGGACAAGAGCAAGCTTGTGTCTTCTCTGTTTGGAAAATGCGATCTTTCCAACCCCGACTCTTGTCCCACCAAAGAGGCAATTGAAGCCGACTACACTAAAATCTTTGGCAATACTTCACCTCCTGACAACCATCCAGTGCGGGTTGTTCGCGAAAAGGAGGAAATAACTTACAAGCCGATCAGGCTTGAGGAGATGATGGAGGTCATCAACAATCTAAAGTCCACAGCAACAGGGCCCGATAGAGTTTCAGTAAAACAGATCAGAGCCATGGATACCCGGGCTCTTGAGATCTTGTTTAATGGCATGCTGTTCGCTAACTTTATTCCTTCTTCCTTGCGTCAATGTAGAACGACTCTAATCCCCAAAGGTGGGGATCTCACATTGACCAAGAATTGGCGGCCGATTACGATT
>CANNYK010000020.1:62500-72500 GCA_947534325.1 Agonum fuliginosum | reverse complement strand
TTATAGTTTGTAAAATACCTACCTAGTATCTATCTTCATTGTAGTCACTGTGTGTTGTTTCTCCATTCGACAAATAATATTTTATTTTATATTGTAGTCGAATAGGTACCTACGTGTACCTATCATTTTTTCCCAAATTAATTGTACTCTAGTCAATGGTACGGTTGTAAGTATAAAATTCAATTCAACATAATATATTTTCACCCTAAATACATTCTACTCGTATACGTACCTACCTACCTACACTACAAATTCTTGTCAACGATTCACATTTACACCATTGAATAAAAATATAACATAGAATAATAATTCATGATATTCACAATGTGTATGTATGTGTATTATGTCGATTCGACAAATAATATTTTATTTTATATTGTTGTCGAATAACAACTACTAGTACCTACCTGCCTATCTACCTAAAATATAACATAGAATTCATTGTATGATACATAGTCACAATGTGTTGTTTGTCCATTCGACAAATATAATTTTATTTTATATTGTAGTCGAATGAAAGGTACCTAACCTTTTTCACCCAAAATACATTCTACTTGTACTACATCTTCTTGTCACCGAATCACGTATAGGTACACACACACACACACCATTGAATAAAAATTCAAGTTGAGAAATTATAGTTTGTAAAATATCTACATAGTACCTACATTGGTTCAAATAATGTGTAACATATAGAATTCATGATATGGACACAAAGTCACCGTGTATCGTTTGTCCATTCGACAAATAATTATTTATTTTATATTGTAGTCGAATAGTTGTTGTTTTTTCCCAAATTCATGATACCCTAGGCAATGGTACGGTGTGTAAAATTAAAATTTAGGGTAAAAAATTATACTTTGTTAAATTATTCAATTCAAAATATTTTCACTCAAAATACATTCTACTCGTATACCTACTACTAATACAACTTCTTCTTGTCACCGAATCACGTATAGGTACACCATTGAATAAAAATTCAAGTCGAGAAATTATTGTTTGTAAAATATCTATCTACTATCTACATTGGTTCAAATACAAGTTAAATTCATGATACATGACACATAGTTACTGTTTTAATATGTTAAAAATAACAATTTGACATTGTATATTTTAAAATAAAATTTGTTAAATTATTTAGAAAAATTTCCCAAATTCTTTGTCTCGTAGTCAATGGTACGGTGTGTACAAATAAAATTTTGGGCAAAAATATTATAATATTTTTCTAATACAAAATAGCGGCAACCGAACCATCGTTTTCCGCTATTTGACTATTTTACATTCAATATAATTTTAACGTTAACTTATTCAATTCAAAATATTTTCATCCTAAATACATTCTACTCGTATATACCTAGTACTATTACTACATCTTGTCAACGATTCACTTATAGGGTACACACACACACACACCATTGAATAAAAATTCAAGTTGAGAAATTATAGTTTGTAAAATATCTATCTACTACCAACATTGGTTCAAATACAAGTTAAATTCATAATACATGACACAACATAGTTACTGTTTTACTTGTCAATAGGTATATCATAATATGTTAAAAATAACAATTTGACATTGTATATTTTAAAATAAAATTTGTTAAATTATATAGAAAAATTTCCCAAATTCTTTGTATCGTAGTCAATGGTACGGTGTGTACAAATAAAATTTTGGGCAAAAATATTATAATATTTTTCTAATACAAAATAGCGGCAACCGAACCATCGTTTTCCGCTATTTGACTATTTTACATTCAATATAATTTTAACGTTAACTTATTCAATTCAAAATATTTTCATCCTAAATACATTCTACTCGTATATACCTAGTACTATTACTACATCTTGTCAACAATTCATGTATAGGGTACACACATCATTGAATAAAAATTCAAGTTGAGAAATTATAGTTTGTAAAATATCTATCTACTACCAACATTGGTTCAAATACAAGTTAAATTCATAATACATGACACAACATAGTTACTGTTTTACTTGTCAATAGGTATATCATAATATGTTAAAAATAACAATTTGACATTGTATATTTTAAATTATAATTTGTTAAATTATTCAGAAAAAATTTTCCCAAATACTTTCTATCGCAGTCAATGGTACGGTGTGTACAAATAAAATTTTGGGCAAAAATATTATAATATTTTTCTAATACAAAATAGCGGCAACCGTACCATCGTTTTCCGCTATTTGACTATTTTACATTCAATATAATTTTAACGTTAACTTATTCAATTCAAAATATTTTCATCCTAAATACATTCTACTCGTATACCTAGTACTATTACTACATCTTGTCAACGATTCACGTATAGGGTACACACACACCATTGAATAAAAATTCAAGTTGAGAAATTATAGTTTGTAAAATATCTATCTACTACCAACATTGGTTCAAATACAAGTTCAATTCATAGTACATGACACATAATTACTGTTTTACTTGTCAATAGGTATCATAATATGTTAAAAATAACAATTTGACATTGTATATTTTAAATTATAATTTGTTAAATTATTCCGAAAAATTTCCCAAATACTTTCTATCGCAGTCAATGGTACGGTGTGTACGATTCAAAATTTAGGGTAAAAGTAAAATTATTCAATTCAACAGAGTTTAAAAATTTTCACATCTTGTCGAATACAGAACACACATAGAATTCATGGTACATGACACATAGTTACTGTTTTACTTGTAAATAGGTATCATAATATGTTAAAAATAACAATTTGACAAAGTATATTTTTAATTATAATTTGTTAAATTATTCCGAAAAATTTCCCAAATACTTTCTATCGCAGTCAATGGTACGGTGTGTACGATTCAAAATTTAGGGTAAAAGTAAAATTATTTAATTCAACAGAGTTTAAAAATTTTCACATCTTGTCGAATACACAACACACACATAGAATTCATGGTACATGACACATAGTTACTGTTTCACTTGTCAATAGGTATCATAATATGTTAAAAATAACAATTTGACATTGTATATTTTAAATTATAATTTGTTAAATTATTCAGAAAAAATTTTCCCAAATACTTTCTATCGCAGTCAATGGTACGGTGTGTACAAATAAAATTTTGGGCAAAAATATTATAATATTTTTCTAATACAAAATAGCGGCAACCGTACCATCGTTTTCCGCTATTTGACTATTTTACATTCAATATAATTTTAACGTTAACTTATTCAATTCAAAATATTTTCATCCTAAATACATTCTACTCGTATATACCTAGTACTATTACTACATCTTGTCAACGATTCACGTATAGGGTACACACACACCATTGAATAAAAATTCAAGTTGATAAATTATAGTTTGTAAAATATCTATCTACTACCAACATTGGTTCAAATACAAGTTCAATTCATAGTACATGACACATAATTACTGTTTTACTTCTCAATAGGTATCATAATATGGTAAAAATAACAATTTGACAAAGTATATTTTTAATTATAATTTGTTAAATTATTCCGAAAAATTTCCCAAATACTTTCTATCGCAGTCAATAGTACGGTGTGTACGATTCAAAATTTAGGGTAAAAGTAAAATTATTCAATTCAACAGAGTTTAAAAAATTTCACATCTTGTCGAATACAGAACACACACATAGAATTCATGGTACATGACACATAGTTACTGTTTCACTTGTCAATAGGTATCATAATATGTTAAAAATAACAATTTGACAAAGTATATTTTTAATTATAATTTGTTAAATTATTCAGAAATATTTTCCCAAATACTTTCTATCGCAGTCAATGGTACGGTGTGTACGATTAAAAATTTAGGGTAAAAGTAAAATTATTCAATTCAACAGAGTTTAAAAAATTTCACATCTTGTCGAATACAGAACACACACATAGAATTCATGGTACATGACACATAGTTACTGTTTCACTTGTCAATAGGTATCATAATATGGGAAAAATAACAATTTGACAAAGTATATTTTTAATTATAATTTGTTAAATTATTCCGAAAAATTTCCCAAATACTTTCTATCGCAGTCAATGGTACGGTGTGTACGATTCAAAATTTAGGGTAAAAGTAAAATTATTCAATTCAACAGAGTTTAAAAATTTTCACATCTTGTCGAATACAGAACACACACATAAAATTCATGGTACATGACACATAGTTACTGTTTCACTTGTCAATAGGTATCATAATATGGGAAAAATAACAATTTGACAAAGTATATTTTTAATTATAATTTGTTAAATTATTCCGAAAAATTTCCCAAATACTTTCTATCGCAGTCAATGGTACGGTGTGTACGATTCAAAATTTAGGGTAAAAGTAAAATTATTCAATTCAACAGAGTTTAAAAATTTTCACATCTTGTCGAATACAGAACACACACATAAAATTCATGGTACATGACACATAGTTACTGTTTCACTTGTCAATAGGTATCATAATATGGGAAAAATAACAATTTGACAAAGTATATTTTTAATTATAATTTGTTAAATTATTCCGAAAAATTTCCCAAATACTTTCTATCGCAGTCAATGGTACGGTGTGTACGATTCAAAATTTAGGGTAAAAGTAAAATTATTCAATTCAACAGAGTTTAAAAATTTTCACATCTTGTCGAATACAGAACACACACATAGAATTCATGGTACCTACATGGTAATACATAGTCACTGTATCGTACATTTTTACATTCGACAAACAATATTTTATTTTATATTGTAGTCGAATCACTAATTTAACAAAGTATATTTTTTATTATAATATGTTAAATACACAACATGGTACCTACCTACCTACCTATCTACATTGTATCTCATGATCACTGTATCGTACATACATACATTCGACAAACAATATTTTATTTTATATTGTAGTCGAATCAATAATTATTTAACAAAGTATGTACACACCGTAATGTACATATGTACCTAAGTATCGTACATACATACATTTGACAAACAATATTTTATTTTATATTGTAGTCGAATAACCATAAAATACTTTAACTATCACTTTAAACATGTAAAATTCATGATAACTACATTTTTAACTGTATTTAACAAAGTATAAAAAATATATTTGTATGTCGAATTATACACACCGTAATGTACATATGTACCTAAGTATCGTACATACATACATTCGACAAACAATATTTTATTTTATATTGTAGTCGAATAACCATAAAATACTTTAACTATCACTTTAAACATGTAAAATTCATGATAACTACATTTTTAACTGTATTTAACAAAGTATAAAAAATATATTTGTATGTCGAATTATACACACCGTAATGTACCTAAGTATCTTAGAAAATAATCATAGGTATTCAAAAAAATATTATGTCAAATAAAAGAAAATTCTAAAATTTTTCTAATACAGAATAGCGGCAACCGAACCATCGGTTGCCGCTATTTGACTATTTTACATTCAATATGATGTTAACGTTAAATTTGACCTGGTGTGTATATTGGGTATTGAGTAGTATTCTATGGTTATGTATACAGTATGAATATGAAAAGTGATTATATTATTTATAGTGCATAATATTGGTAATGCAAATCTATAAAAATAATAATACTGTTATTTAAGAGGCTTGAGAGGGCAAGTCATGGAAAAAAATTACTGAATGAGAAGAATGTTCATTTATGCAATTCCCCTTAAAATGATTCTTGTAGTTCAGTAATAAAGAGAGGCAAATGAAGATATATAATGTGTACCTACGGGGAACGTGGTATTATTTATATACAGTTGTGGAAATAAAAGAGAGTGATTGAATATAACAGTATACACGTAGTTCATGTTAGTTCGGTGGATGTGACGAACCATCGAACATATACAATATATTTATAATGGTAATATAGAACATGAACTTTACGAAAAGCGAGAGGGCGGCTTATATGTTATAAAAATAACTAATCGAAACGCAAGGTGTCCTAAGGATCCAACTGTATGCATACCCCATAGTATATAAACTACGTTGGTTATTTTAACCCAATATCAAGTGTCAAGTATAAAGAATATACATTTATACATACAATAATATCTCATATGTGGTTTTGATGATACTAATTGTGAACGTCTTTATCTTGATGCGTACAAAACATACAAAATATAATATTGAATTGGTAATAATATTATAATATGGTAGCAGTAAAATGCCGTGCGATGATATAACAGAGGATTATTAAAAATAATATAATATTTTATGATTTATATCCTATATAACTGTTATTTGTTACTCTCACGTAAAATGAATGTAACGCCATACCTACATACGTGTAGGTATATGATATTATAGAAAATGTTATGAAAGGTATTATATGACATTTTTTAGAGTGTAAAAAATTTTTCCGAGTGTAAAAATTTTTTTTGAATACAAGTATTATTTATTGTATTATATACATATTATGTGGTTTATATGTATATCCTAATAATATCTTGTATTTGGGTGTAATATTTTTGTAGTGAGTAGTATCACACAAGATGAAAATTCAAACATGAATATCCGAATGTAATTCTATACAGTGATTTTGTCTTCGTATTAGAGACAGGTATAGAGATTGTGTGTAATATATTCAATATTGAATTTTCAAAGATCTTGGCTCACTACCGTGCGATAACAGGAATAACGTCCACAGACCTCGCGCACGTATATCCTGTATTTCACGTAAAATGAATTTGTATTTTGGGGTGTATATATTTTATTTGTAATAAAATACATGATTATTTTTTATGTTACACATAAATTTAATTTTTGTTACCTATTACAAATAATATGGAGGCGTATTTTTATTTGTTAAAATACGGCGTGGTCTAAAGCAATTCTGCGGGTTCTTGTTTTATTACTTGAGACTCTTATGCAGAAAAATTTTTCCCAAATCCTAATAATATTTTTATAGTATTAGGTAATATACAACAACTCACAACATACCGAGTGAGAATATTTTGTATTAATATTATCGTTATATTACAATACAAATATTACGAACGTATAAAGACGCTAAATAAAATATATCTAGCGAAGAGTTTATACTAAGTAAGTGAATACAAGTAAGCAAATAAAAGGGACTGTGTGACCCGCTATGGTTCTTAAATGTGGTGTTGAACCAGTGGTCTGTATATTTTTATATATATAGACGGTAAACTCTTTAAATATGTATTTATACCTAACTAGTATTATACATATATAAACATATTATGTTTTTAATGATGGAAAGATATATTAGAGAAATCTGTATATATTCTTTCTTGAACTGTATTTTCATATAAAAAATATCAGTTCCCTGGTTGATCCTGCCAGTAGTCATATGCTTGTCTCAAAGATTAAGCCATGCATGTCTAAGTACAAACTATATTAAAGTGAAACCGCGAAAGGCTCATTAAATCAGTTATGGTTCCTTAGATCGTACCACAATTACTTGGATAACTGTGGTAATTCTAGAGCTAATACATGCAAACAGAGCTCTGACCGGAGACGGAAGGAGTGCTTTTATTAGATCAAAACCAATCGGCGGCGGTAGCATTTCGGTGTTATCGTTCGTCGCTCAATAAATGGTGAATCTGAATAACTTTATGCTGATCGCATGGTCTTGTACCGGCGACGCATCTTTCAAATGTCTGCCTTATCAACTGTCGATGGTAGGATCTGCGCCTACCATGGTTGTAACGGGTAACGGGGAATCAGGGTTCGATTCCGGAGAGGGAGCCTGAGAAACGGCTACCACATCCAAGGAAGGCAGCAGGCGCGCAAATTACCCACTCCCGGCACGGGGAGGTAGTGACGAAAAATAACGATACGGGACTCATCCGAGGCCCCGTAATCGGAATGAGTACACTTTAAATCCTTTAACGAGGACCAATTGGAGGGCAAGTCTGGTGCCAGCAGCCGCGGTAATTCCAGCTCCAATAGCGTATATTAAAGTTGTTGCGGTTAAAAAGCTCGTAGTTGTATTTGTGTCTCGCACTGTCGGTTCACCGCCCGCGGTGCTAACTGGCATGTTTGCGAGACGTCCTGCCGGTGGATGGTACGTAGAGTGGAGATCTTCACGGGTTTCCATTTTGCTCATCCGACTTTTTAAATCCTGTCGCGGTGCTCTTAACTGAGTGTCGAGGCGGGCCGGCACGTTTACTTTGAACAAATTAGAGTGCTCAAAGCAGGCTAATTAATGCCTGAATAATTAGTGCATGGAATAATGGAACAGGACCTTGGTTCTATTTTGTTGGTTTTCGGAACCCCAAGGTAATGATTAATAGGGACAGATGGGGGCATTCGTATTGCGACGTTAGAGGTGAAATTCTTGGATCGTCGCAAGACGGACTAAAGCGAAAGCATTTGCCAAAGATGTTTTCATTAATCAAGAACGAAAGTCAGAGGCTCGAAGGCGATCAGATACCGCCCTAGTTCTGACCATAAACGATGCCAGCTAGCGATCCGCCAAAGTTCCTCCGATGACTTGGCGGGCAGCTTCCGGGAAACCAAAGCTTTTGGGTTCCGGGGGAAGTATGGTTGCAAAGCTGAAACTTAAAGGAATTGACGGAAGGGCACCACCAGGAGTGGAGCCTGCGGCTTAATTTGACTCAACACGGGAAACCTCACCAGGCCCAGACACTGGAAGGATTGACAGATTGAGAGCTCTTTCTTGATTCAGTGGGTGGTGGTGCATGGCCGTTCTTAGTTGGTGGAGCGATTTGTCTGGTTAATTCCGATAACGAACGAGACTCTAGCCTACTAAATAGACGTTACACTTTCCAGTATCTCGAAGGCTCACATCTCTCATTTCTTTACTGCACATCACTGGGCATTTCGGTGTTTCAGTTGGTGTGTGGTGGGTGGGAGTTTGTGGTTTTTACTACTGGCGTACATATAAATCTTCTTAGAGGGACAGGCGGCTTCTAGCCGCACGAGATTGAGCAATAACAGGTCTGTGATGCCCTTAGATGTTCTGGGCCGCACGCGCGCTACACTGAAGGAATCAGCGTGTCTTCCCTGTCCGAAAGGTCCGGGTAACCCGCTGAACCTCCTTCGTGCTAGGGATTGGGGCTTGCAATTATTCCCCATGAACGAGGAATTCCCAGTAAGCGCGAGTCATAAGCTCGCGTTGATTACGTCCCTGCCCTTTGTACACACCGCCCGTCGCTACTACCGATTGAATGATTTAGTGAGGTCTTCGGACTGGTACGCGGTGATATTTCGATATTACCGATGTCGCTGGGAAGATGACCAAACTTGATTATTTAGAGGAAGTAAAAGTCGTAACAAGGTTTCCGTAGGTGAACCTGCGGAAGGATCATTAACGTTTTATATAATATTATATATTATATATAAAACATATTAATAAACCTTACATATAAAAATTAAGAAATATAATATTTCTTATTCCTTTTTTTTTACTTTAAATAAGTTTTAGAAAAGGTTTTTTCTTTGTATATATATATCATGGTCAATGTGTGTGTAGACCAGTGTCTGCTGTCTTTTTGGTAACTGTAGTAGACATTAAACTCAATATAATACAGTGTTGGTTAAAATACCCTCTACTGATGACAATTTATAATATTGGTCAAATTTGTGTAGACCAGTGTCTGTAAATTATTTTATAGACATTAAACTCATATAATATAATATATTTGTTTGGTGGGTACCTACGTAACGAATATATATTTGGATAGATGGAATAGTACACATATATAACTCATTCTGTTATTTTGTTGGGGTGTATTAAAATAACAGTTTAAAGTGTGGTGAGTTATATACAATTATATTGTGTCGTTTTCTATATTCAATATATGTTCATATGTTACGGAAGTGTAGTAGCATATAATTAATTTTGTATGTCTATTATACGTGGGTCGTAAAGGATTTTATTCGCCCAACCAAATAATTTACACATTTATACTAGTGATGTATAAAAATTCTATGCTAGCCAATATTTTACTTACGGGTAAATATTGGTTCATATTTTTAATGTGGTATGATAATGAATGT
>CANNYK010000020.1:52500-57500 GCA_947534325.1 Agonum fuliginosum | reverse complement strand
ATAAACGTTATGACTTTACGTATCATAAGCCTACTGTTGACCTTGAAAAATTTTTTTTTACATTGAACAACCCTTCTAACTCGAAATTATGATACTATAGTGCGGCATGCATTAAATAATAGTAGCATTAGAACATAAATAAAAAATTAAAAATTCGAAAAAAAAAATTTTTTTTCAATTTTTTTTTTCAATTTTTTTCAATTTTTTTTTTCAATTTTTTTTTTACAGCTCATACTCTTACGTACCATAGGGGGTGTTTCAACCCCTAACCTACCCTTAAATAAGGGTAACTGAAAAAATAACAAAAAAAATTTTTTTTTTCGACGAAACTCGGTGTGTGTATAACCGTTATGACTTTACGTACCATAAGCCTACTGTTGACCTTGAAATTTTTTTTTTTACATTGAACAACCCTTCTAACTCGAAATTATGATACTATAGTGCGGAATGCATTAAATAATAGTAGCGTTAGAACATAAATAAAAAATTAAAAATTTGAAAAAAAAAATTTTTTTTCAATATTTTTTACAACTATTTTTCAATTTTTTTTCAAAATTTTTTTTTTTTTACACTTACCGTTAGAACATGCATAAAAAATAAAAAATTCGAAAAAAAAAATTTTTTTTAAATATTTTTTACAACTATTTTTCAATTTTTTTTCAAAATTTTTTTTTTTACACTTACTGTTAGAACATGCATAAAAAATAAAAAATTCGAAAAAAAAAATTTTTTTTTAATATTTTTTACAACTATTTTTCAATTTTTTTTCAAAATTTTTTTTTTTACACTTACCGTTAGAACATGCATAAAAATAAAAAATTCGAAAAAAAAAATTTTTTTCAATATTTTTTACAACTATTTTTCTATTTTTTGTCAAAATTTTTTTTTTTACACTTACCGTTAGAACATGCATAAAAAATTAAAAATTCGAAAAAAAAAAATTTTTTTCAATATTTTTTACTTTTTTTCCAAAAAATTTTTTTTTACAATTAACGTTAGAACATAAATAAAAAATTAAGAATTCGAAAAAAAAAATTTTTTTTCCATTTTTAAATATTTATTTTTTACAAGTGGCGTTAGAACATAAATAAAAAATAAAAAATTCGAAAAAAAATAATATTTTTTAAAATTTATTTTTTAATTTTTTTTCAAAATTTTTTTTACTTTTAAAATTTACTTGAGCTCGGTCTTAAGGGTGTATATTAAAATATATATTTCTGAATTAGTGTACATATAAGTTTTAATTGCACCCCCTAAAAGTAAACACAATTTTCTATCAATGACCTCGGACAGAAAAAAGTTTCAAATAAAAGTTGTCAGAAATAATTTACGGGTAAAAATTGTTTTTTTAATTAATCCACTAAAATGCACCCCTAACACCCCTATCTATTTTTTAAGGGTGTGTAGATAAAAATTATTTTTTATATATTTGTGTTTTCGTTGCCCTTGAATGCCTAACATTGACATTAAATGACCCTTAAAACTCAAAATTATTATACTATAGGCATCTGTAATATAATAGTAAAAAATCAACAATAAGAATAAAAACATGTTTTATAACTAACATTTATTTTGTCAGCGCTTACGTCACGTTATAATTCAACCACATTCAACCTTATTACCATCTACATATTTTAGATTTTTAACAGAAGTTTGTAATTTTTTGTGTACTCTAACGTTTATAAATAATGCCTAAAAGTCCATTTGTTAACGTTAATAATATTTCTGAACTGAACTGTACATACTGCTCTTAAACCGAAATAGCATAGGGTAATCTCCATCACAATACTAATTAGAGTTAATTAGGTAAAAGATTAACTCCAACAAGGCTAAAGGCTGTTTAAAGATTTACAAATTACTTATATCCAATACGTATACAATCTGAACTATATAAATTTATGTTTAATAAATTAATATTACTTTATTTCATTTAAAATATAAATTTTGGTTTTAATTTTATAATAAATTACAAAAAGAAATTTGCTTACAAAATCTCATGTTATGTACCAAAAATATTTCTTCACAAACAAATTTAAGCTTATTACAATTGCAAAGTGCCTGACAGCACTAATTGACGGATTACTATTAAATAATTGTCTTTTCTAAGTGGAGTTCAGTAATGAGATTAAAAACTATTGAATTTCTTAGTAAAATAAAATTGAAATAACATTACAATGCTAATTAGAGTTAATTTGGTAAAAGATGAACTTTAACAAGGCTTAAGGACTATTTGAAGATTTACATATTATTTATTTTCTATAGGTATACATTCTGAACTATACAAATTGATGTTTACTATAATAATATTACTTTATTATATTTAAAATATAAATTTCGCTTTTAATTTTATAATAAATTACAAAAAGAAATTTACATACAAAATCTCATGTTGTAACTGAAATATTTGTCCACATACAAATTAAAGCTGATTACTATAATTACAAAGTTCCTGACAGCACTAATTGAAGGATTACTATTAAATAATTGACTTTTCTAAGTGGAGTTCAGTAATGGGATTAACAACTAATGTATTTCTTAGTAAAATCAATTAGGAATAACATTACTTATTTTTACAGAAAATAAGTTTAACAAATTATAAAATTTTTGTACCTGTACAATATGAACTATAAATTTACGTGTTTCAAATATAATAGTTATTAATCAACAAATACATGTTGTTTTTTATATATTTTATAAATGATTGATCCTATAAAACCTGTATTTAGCTTTAAAATTTGAAAGTAAATAAAATATTTTTAGCACAACTATATAAAGCAGAAAAAATTAAAATAAATGTTACTTTTGGATTTAACTGTTTAACTCTTAAATTTATACATGTTTGTTACGTTACAAAGTCAAAATACATATATTTTATATTATGGAACATTTTTTACACTTCTGTATTATTAATAAATTTGTATATATTTAAAAAAGTTTAATACTGCCTGTAAACAATTATTATTAACTAAAAAATAATTCAATATTAAAGCGTATACTACATTTAAAAAAATATACTGCCTTTGTCCAATGTTTGTTAATTTTCAATATCGATTGTCTATCTCTTTCTTTTTATTGTTTTTTAAAAACATATACAATCAGTGTATACGAGTATAAAGTTGATTATGATGTCCAGTTTAATGTACTATGATATATGTTTTTACACAGTGCATTGACATAGTGAGTAAATAAAACAAATTATATTAAATTTGAAATATTCACTAAAGAAATGTAAAGGTCAATTTTAACATATTTTGTTGCATATTTATAAATATTGCATTTTACCCAACAGGCCAACAGCTTCAAAACAGGCACCCGAACAACTGCTACCCCCACTCTTTCGTAAGGTTGCTGCGAGTATAAAAGGCGCGCAGCACTTGACTGCAAGTTAGTTCTGTTCTTACAGCTGTGCTAATAGTATACTGTTATAGAGAGAATTTATTTTGTGATTGTGATTGTGAGTTTGATTTATTTATCATGCCGAAGAAGTTTCTATTATCTCCCCGAAAGGAATCATCGCAAGGTTAGTACAAACATTATAATTACAATAATTGTAAATAATAAATATTTATTATACAAGACGATAATGACATGTCAAAGATGTTAGTTTACAAGTGACGAGTGGACTATCTTTCACGTGTCGGTAAAGATTCTTTATCGTAGTGTATAATATATTATTTTATACCAGCAGTTCAATAGTAGTTAATTATTTATATCTATATTTCGTAAACTCGCACAGATGTTTTAAAATATGACAGTAATTGTTGCGATCGCGTTTGCAATGTTCGTTGTTTTGTTACTTTGTTTCTATAAAGTGTAGATAAATTTTTACTTTATCTACAGTTGATGTTAAAATGTTTCTATTTTTATCTTATAACAATTATTATTTTTTAACGTTTTTAACCTAATTTTTTACATTTATTAATAATTATTTGTAATTTAGTTATATAAAATTAAATAATTTTTGTTCATTTTTTAGGTAATGTGGCCACCACAGCAGCTGATGAGGAAGTGCAGGGCTCTTTGCATTACACTTCCTACAGTTCGTCAGATGACGAAGAGACGCGCCGGATACAACGTGCCCGGACCTATCGCACAGCGTTCGTGGCAGATACTGTGTTGGGTGACGATAGCTTTTCTCGACACAATTTGGGTGCTTTACGTAACCAAAATGTGTGTAGGCATTGTGGTGCTTTCTACTACAATGCTGAAAAGGCAAACAGAACTGCTGACAGTAGTCTGTGTTGTCAGCGGGGAAAAGTTCATTTGCCACCTTATACAGCGTGTCCGGATGGTATAGTGGAATTGTTGACCTCTAACAATGCAGCAGGTCGACATTTTCGATATAACATACGGCACTATAATACCGCATGTGCATTTGCATCTACGGTAGCTAACTAACCGAACATGGGCGCAGGTCCTCACGTAGTTAAGGTGAATGGGGTGGTACATCACTTGATGCCTCAGGTTCAACCGAGACCAGGTGTTGAGGCCAAGTTTGGACAACTTTACTTTCTGGATACGCAAGATGCTAGGAATGTAAGAGAGAAAAATTGGCAACAATGTAAACCAGACATTCTACAAGTAAGTGTATTACATAAATTATTACATATATTTATAATTTACCATTTTATAATATCAATAATATAGCAGTAACAATAAATTTTAATTAATAACATTTTCTGTTTAACATTTTCTGTTTAACATACAATACAATTTTTTATATTTTAGGAGGTACAGGACATCTTGAGAGCAATCAATCCGTTCGCGCATATGTACCGTATGTTACGGGACATTTATGAAGAGGAACAGGAACGCGTGCATGCAGCAGGAGGAAACGTACCGGAAATAACTTTGGCAGTAGCACACAATATCGGCCAACAATTGCGTGAACAGAATTTAGATGCTAATTGTTTTAATGTCCCTTTAGTGAACGAGATCGCGGCAGTGTTCATCGGGGAGGAGCCGCCTCTGAACGTGGAATTCCGCCTATATCCACATAG
>CANNYK010000020.1:37500-47500 GCA_947534325.1 Agonum fuliginosum | reverse complement strand
TAAAATTCAATTCAACATAATATATTTTCACCCTAAATACATTCTACTCGTATACGTACCTACCTACCTACACTACAAATTCTTGTCAACGATTCACATTTACACCATTGAATAAAAATATAACATAGAATAATAATTCATGATATTCACAATGTGTATGTATGTGTATTATGTCGATTCGACAAATAATATTTTATTTTATATTGTTGTCGAATAACAACTACTAGTACCTACCTGCCTATCTACCTAAAATATAACATAGAATTCATTGTATGATACATAGTCACAATGTGTTGTTTGTCCATTCGACAAATATAATTTTATTTTATATTGTAGTCGAATGAAAGGTACCTAACCTTTTTCACCCAAAATACATTCTACTTGTACTACATCTTCTTGTCACCGAATCACGTATAGGTACACACACACACACACCATTGAATAAAAATTCAAGTTGAGAAATTATAGTTTGTAAAATATCTACATAGTACCTACATTGGTTCAAATAATGTGTAACATATAGAATTCATGATATGGACACAAAGTCACCGTGTATCGTTTGTCCATTCGACAAATAATTATTTATTTTATATTGTAGTCGAATAGTTGTTGTTTTTTCCCAAATTCATGATACCCTAGGCAATGGTACGGTGTGTAAAATTAAAATTTAGGGTAAAAAATTATACTTTGTTAAATTATTCAATTCAAAATATTTTCACTCAAAATACATTCTACTCGTATACCTACTACTAATACAACTTCTTCTTGTCACCGAATCACGTATAGGTACACCATTGAATAAAAATTCAAGTCGAGAAATTATTGTTTGTAAAATATCTATCTACTATCTACATTGGTTCAAATACAAGTTAAATTCATGATACATGACACATAGTTACTGTTTTAATATGTTAAAAATAACAATTTGACATTGTATATTTTAAAATAAAATTTGTTAAATTATTTAGAAAAATTTCCCAAATTCTTTGTCTCGTAGTCAATGGTACGGTGTGTACAAATAAAATTTTGGGCAAAAATATTATAATATTTTTCTAATACAAAATAGCGGCAACCGAACCATCGTTTTCCGCTATTTGACTATTTTACATTCAATATAATTTTAACGTTAACTTATTCAATTCAAAATATTTTCATCCTAAATACATTCTACTCGTATATACCTAGTACTATTACTACATCTTGTCAACGATTCACTTATAGGGTACACACACACACACACCATTGAATAAAAATTCAAGTTGAGAAATTATAGTTTGTAAAATATCTATCTACTACCAACATTGGTTCAAATACAAGTTAAATTCATAATACATGACACAACATAGTTACTGTTTTACTTGTCAATAGGTATATCATAATATGTTAAAAATAACAATTTGACATTGTATATTTTAAAATAAAATTTGTTAAATTATATAGAAAAATTTCCCAAATTCTTTGTATCGTAGTCAATGGTACGGTGTGTACAAATAAAATTTTGGGCAAAAATATTATAATATTTTTCTAATACAAAATAGCGGCAACCGAACCATCGTTTTCCGCTATTTGACTATTTTACATTCAATATAATTTTAACGTTAACTTATTCAATTCAAAATATTTTCATCCTAAATACATTCTACTCGTATATACCTAGTACTATTACTACATCTTGTCAACAATTCATGTATAGGGTACACACATCATTGAATAAAAATTCAAGTTGAGAAATTATAGTTTGTAAAATATCTATCTACTACCAACATTGGTTCAAATACAAGTTAAATTCATAATACATGACACAACATAGTTACTGTTTTACTTGTCAATAGGTATATCATAATATGTTAAAAATAACAATTTGACATTGTATATTTTAAATTATAATTTGTTAAATTATTCAGAAAAAATTTTCCCAAATACTTTCTATCGCAGTCAATGGTACGGTGTGTACAAATAAAATTTTGGGCAAAAATATTATAATATTTTTCTAATACAAAATAGCGGCAACCGTACCATCGTTTTCCGCTATTTGACTATTTTACATTCAATATAATTTTAACGTTAACTTATTCAATTCAAAATATTTTCATCCTAAATACATTCTACTCGTATACCTAGTACTATTACTACATCTTGTCAACGATTCACGTATAGGGTACACACACACCATTGAATAAAAATTCAAGTTGAGAAATTATAGTTTGTAAAATATCTATCTACTACCAACATTGGTTCAAATACAAGTTCAATTCATAGTACATGACACATAATTACTGTTTTACTTGTCAATAGGTATCATAATATGTTAAAAATAACAATTTGACATTGTATATTTTAAATTATAATTTGTTAAATTATTCCGAAAAATTTCCCAAATACTTTCTATCGCAGTCAATGGTACGGTGTGTACGATTCAAAATTTAGGGTAAAAGTAAAATTATTCAATTCAACAGAGTTTAAAAATTTTCACATCTTGTCGAATACAGAACACACATAGAATTCATGGTACATGACACATAGTTACTGTTTTACTTGTAAATAGGTATCATAATATGTTAAAAATAACAATTTGACAAAGTATATTTTTAATTATAATTTGTTAAATTATTCCGAAAAATTTCCCAAATACTTTCTATCGCAGTCAATGGTACGGTGTGTACGATTCAAAATTTAGGGTAAAAGTAAAATTATTTAATTCAACAGAGTTTAAAAATTTTCACATCTTGTCGAATACACAACACACACATAGAATTCATGGTACATGACACATAGTTACTGTTTCACTTGTCAATAGGTATCATAATATGTTAAAAATAACAATTTGACATTGTATATTTTAAATTATAATTTGTTAAATTATTCAGAAAAAATTTTCCCAAATACTTTCTATCGCAGTCAATGGTACGGTGTGTACAAATAAAATTTTGGGCAAAAATATTATAATATTTTTCTAATACAAAATAGCGGCAACCGTACCATCGTTTTCCGCTATTTGACTATTTTACATTCAATATAATTTTAACGTTAACTTATTCAATTCAAAATATTTTCATCCTAAATACATTCTACTCGTATATACCTAGTACTATTACTACATCTTGTCAACGATTCACGTATAGGGTACACACACACCATTGAATAAAAATTCAAGTTGATAAATTATAGTTTGTAAAATATCTATCTACTACCAACATTGGTTCAAATACAAGTTCAATTCATAGTACATGACACATAATTACTGTTTTACTTCTCAATAGGTATCATAATATGGTAAAAATAACAATTTGACAAAGTATATTTTTAATTATAATTTGTTAAATTATTCCGAAAAATTTCCCAAATACTTTCTATCGCAGTCAATAGTACGGTGTGTACGATTCAAAATTTAGGGTAAAAGTAAAATTATTCAATTCAACAGAGTTTAAAAAATTTCACATCTTGTCGAATACAGAACACACACATAGAATTCATGGTACATGACACATAGTTACTGTTTCACTTGTCAATAGGTATCATAATATGTTAAAAATAACAATTTGACAAAGTATATTTTTAATTATAATTTGTTAAATTATTCAGAAATATTTTCCCAAATACTTTCTATCGCAGTCAATGGTACGGTGTGTACGATTAAAAATTTAGGGTAAAAGTAAAATTATTCAATTCAACAGAGTTTAAAAAATTTCACATCTTGTCGAATACAGAACACACACATAGAATTCATGGTACATGACACATAGTTACTGTTTCACTTGTCAATAGGTATCATAATATGGGAAAAATAACAATTTGACAAAGTATATTTTTAATTATAATTTGTTAAATTATTCCGAAAAATTTCCCAAATACTTTCTATCGCAGTCAATGGTACGGTGTGTACGATTCAAAATTTAGGGTAAAAGTAAAATTATTCAATTCAACAGAGTTTAAAAATTTTCACATCTTGTCGAATACAGAACACACACATAAAATTCATGGTACATGACACATAGTTACTGTTTCACTTGTCAATAGGTATCATAATATGGGAAAAATAACAATTTGACAAAGTATATTTTTAATTATAATTTGTTAAATTATTCCGAAAAATTTCCCAAATACTTTCTATCGCAGTCAATGGTACGGTGTGTACGATTCAAAATTTAGGGTAAAAGTAAAATTATTCAATTCAACAGAGTTTAAAAATTTTCACATCTTGTCGAATACAGAACACACACATAAAATTCATGGTACATGACACATAGTTACTGTTTCACTTGTCAATAGGTATCATAATATGGGAAAAATAACAATTTGACAAAGTATATTTTTAATTATAATTTGTTAAATTATTCCGAAAAATTTCCCAAATACTTTCTATCGCAGTCAATGGTACGGTGTGTACGATTCAAAATTTAGGGTAAAAGTAAAATTATTCAATTCAACAGAGTTTAAAAATTTTCACATCTTGTCGAATACAGAACACACACATAGAATTCATGGTACCTACATGGTAATACATAGTCACTGTATCGTACATTTTTACATTCGACAAACAATATTTTATTTTATATTGTAGTCGAATCACTAATTTAACAAAGTATATTTTTTATTATAATATGTTAAATACACAACATGGTACCTACCTACCTACCTATCTACATTGTATCTCATGATCACTGTATCGTACATACATACATTCGACAAACAATATTTTATTTTATATTGTAGTCGAATCAATAATTATTTAACAAAGTATGTACACACCGTAATGTACATATGTACCTAAGTATCGTACATACATACATTTGACAAACAATATTTTATTTTATATTGTAGTCGAATAACCATAAAATACTTTAACTATCACTTTAAACATGTAAAATTCATGATAACTACATTTTTAACTGTATTTAACAAAGTATAAAAAATATATTTGTATGTCGAATTATACACACCGTAATGTACATATGTACCTAAGTATCGTACATACATACATTCGACAAACAATATTTTATTTTATATTGTAGTCGAATAACCATAAAATACTTTAACTATCACTTTAAACATGTAAAATTCATGATAACTACATTTTTAACTGTATTTAACAAAGTATAAAAAATATATTTGTATGTCGAATTATACACACCGTAATGTACCTAAGTATCTTAGAAAATAATCATAGGTATTCAAAAAAATATTATGTCAAATAAAAGAAAATTCTAAAATTTTTCTAATACAGAATAGCGGCAACCGAACCATCGGTTGCCGCTATTTGACTATTTTACATTCAATATGATGTTAACGTTAAATTTGACCTGGTGTGTATATTGGGTATTGAGTAGTATTCTATGGTTATGTATACAGTATGAATATGAAAAGTGATTATATTATTTATAGTGCATAATATTGGTAATGCAAATCTATAAAAATAATAATACTGTTATTTAAGAGGCTTGAGAGGGCAAGTCATGGAAAAAAATTACTGAATGAGAAGAATGTTCATTTATGCAATTCCCCTTAAAATGATTCTTGTAGTTCAGTAATAAAGAGAGGCAAATGAAGATATATAATGTGTACCTACGGGGAACGTGGTATTATTTATATACAGTTGTGGAAATAAAAGAGAGTGATTGAATATAACAGTATACACGTAGTTCATGTTAGTTCGGTGGATGTGACGAACCATCGAACATATACAATATATTTATAATGGTAATATAGAACATGAACTTTACGAAAAGCGAGAGGGCGGCTTATATGTTATAAAAATAACTAATCGAAACGCAAGGTGTCCTAAGGATCCAACTGTATGCATACCCCATAGTATATAAACTACGTTGGTTATTTTAACCCAATATCAAGTGTCAAGTATAAAGAATATACATTTATACATACAATAATATCTCATATGTGGTTTTGATGATACTAATTGTGAACGTCTTTATCTTGATGCGTACAAAACATACAAAATATAATATTGAATTGGTAATAATATTATAATATGGTAGCAGTAAAATGCCGTGCGATGATATAACAGAGGATTATTAAAAATAATATAATATTTTATGATTTATATCCTATATAACTGTTATTTGTTACTCTCACGTAAAATGAATGTAACGCCATACCTACATACGTGTAGGTATATGATATTATAGAAAATGTTATGAAAGGTATTATATGACATTTTTTAGAGTGTAAAAAATTTTTCCGAGTGTAAAAATTTTTTTTGAATACAAGTATTATTTATTGTATTATATACATATTATGTGGTTTATATGTATATCCTAATAATATCTTGTATTTGGGTGTAATATTTTTGTAGTGAGTAGTATCACACAAGATGAAAATTCAAACATGAATATCCGAATGTAATTCTATACAGTGATTTTGTCTTCGTATTAGAGACAGGTATAGAGATTGTGTGTAATATATTCAATATTGAATTTTCAAAGATCTTGGCTCACTACCGTGCGATAACAGGAATAACGTCCACAGACCTCGCGCACGTATATCCTGTATTTCACGTAAAATGAATTTGTATTTTGGGGTGTATATATTTTATTTGTAATAAAATACATGATTATTTTTTATGTTACACATAAATTTAATTTTTGTTACCTATTACAAATAATATGGAGGCGTATTTTTATTTGTTAAAATACGGCGTGGTCTAAAGCAATTCTGCGGGTTCTTGTTTTATTACTTGAGACTCTTATGCAGAAAAATTTTTCCCAAATCCTAATAATATTTTTATAGTATTAGGTAATATACAACAACTCACAACATACCGAGTGAGAATATTTTGTATTAATATTATCGTTATATTACAATACAAATATTACGAACGTATAAAGACGCTAAATAAAATATATCTAGCGAAGAGTTTATACTAAGTAAGTGAATACAAGTAAGCAAATAAAAGGGACTGTGTGACCCGCTATGGTTCTTAAATGTGGTGTTGAACCAGTGGTCTGTATATTTTTATATATATAGACGGTAAACTCTTTAAATATGTATTTATACCTAACTAGTATTATACATATATAAACATATTATGTTTTTAATGATGGAAAGATATATTAGAGAAATCTGTATATATTCTTTCTTGAACTGTATTTTCATATAAAAAATATCAGTTCCCTGGTTGATCCTGCCAGTAGTCATATGCTTGTCTCAAAGATTAAGCCATGCATGTCTAAGTACAAACTATATTAAAGTGAAACCGCGAAAGGCTCATTAAATCAGTTATGGTTCCTTAGATCGTACCACAATTACTTGGATAACTGTGGTAATTCTAGAGCTAATACATGCAAACAGAGCTCTGACCGGAGACGGAAGGAGTGCTTTTATTAGATCAAAACCAATCGGCGGCGGTAGCATTTCGGTGTTATCGTTCGTCGCTCAATAAATGGTGAATCTGAATAACTTTATGCTGATCGCATGGTCTTGTACCGGCGACGCATCTTTCAAATGTCTGCCTTATCAACTGTCGATGGTAGGATCTGCGCCTACCATGGTTGTAACGGGTAACGGGGAATCAGGGTTCGATTCCGGAGAGGGAGCCTGAGAAACGGCTACCACATCCAAGGAAGGCAGCAGGCGCGCAAATTACCCACTCCCGGCACGGGGAGGTAGTGACGAAAAATAACGATACGGGACTCATCCGAGGCCCCGTAATCGGAATGAGTACACTTTAAATCCTTTAACGAGGACCAATTGGAGGGCAAGTCTGGTGCCAGCAGCCGCGGTAATTCCAGCTCCAATAGCGTATATTAAAGTTGTTGCGGTTAAAAAGCTCGTAGTTGTATTTGTGTCTCGCACTGTCGGTTCACCGCCCGCGGTGCTAACTGGCATGTTTGCGAGACGTCCTGCCGGTGGATGGTACGTAGAGTGGAGATCTTCACGGGTTTCCATTTTGCTCATCCGACTTTTTAAATCCTGTCGCGGTGCTCTTAACTGAGTGTCGAGGCGGGCCGGCACGTTTACTTTGAACAAATTAGAGTGCTCAAAGCAGGCTAATTAATGCCTGAATAATTAGTGCATGGAATAATGGAACAGGACCTTGGTTCTATTTTGTTGGTTTTCGGAACCCCAAGGTAATGATTAATAGGGACAGATGGGGGCATTCGTATTGCGACGTTAGAGGTGAAATTCTTGGATCGTCGCAAGACGGACTAAAGCGAAAGCATTTGCCAAAGATGTTTTCATTAATCAAGAACGAAAGTCAGAGGCTCGAAGGCGATCAGATACCGCCCTAGTTCTGACCATAAACGATGCCAGCTAGCGATCCGCCAAAGTTCCTCCGATGACTTGGCGGGCAGCTTCCGGGAAACCAAAGCTTTTGGGTTCCGGGGGAAGTATGGTTGCAAAGCTGAAACTTAAAGGAATTGACGGAAGGGCACCACCAGGAGTGGAGCCTGCGGCTTAATTTGACTCAACACGGGAAACCTCACCAGGCCCAGACACTGGAAGGATTGACAGATTGAGAGCTCTTTCTTGATTCAGTGGGTGGTGGTGCATGGCCGTTCTTAGTTGGTGGAGCGATTTGTCTGGTTAATTCCGATAACGAACGAGACTCTAGCCTACTAAATAGACGTTACACTTTCCAGTATCTCGAAGGCTCACATCTCTCATTTCTTTACTGCACATCACTGGGCATTTCGGTGTTTCAGTTGGTGTGTGGTGGGTGGGAGTTTGTGGTTTTTACTACTGGCGTACATATAAATCTTCTTAGAGGGACAGGCGGCTTCTAGCCGCACGAGATTGAGCAATAACAGGTCTGTGATGCCCTTAGATGTTCTGGGCCGCACGCGCGCTACACTGAAGGAATCAGCGTGTCTTCCCTGTCCGAAAGGTCCGGGTAACCCGCTGAACCTCCTTCGTGCTAGGGATTGGGGCTTGCAATTATTCCCCATGAACGAGGAATTCCCAGTAAGCGCGAGTCATAAGCTCGCGTTGATTACGTCCCTGCCCTTTGTACACACCGCCCGTCGCTACTACCGATTGAATGATTTAGTGAGGTCTTCGGACTGGTACGCGGTGATATTTCGATATTACCGATGTCGCTGGGAAGATGACCAAACTTGATTATTTAGAGGAAGTAAAAGTCGTAACAAGGTTTCCGTAGGTGAACCTGCGGAAGGATCATTAACGTTTTATATAATATTATATATTATATATAAAACATATTAATAAACCTTACATATAAAAATTAAGAAATATAATATTTCTTATTCCTTTTTTTTTACTTTAAATAAGTTTTAGAAAAGGTTTTTTCTTTGTATATATATATCATGGTCAATGTGTGTGTAGACCAGTGTCTGCTGTCTTTTTGGTAACTGTAGTAGACATTAAACTCAATATAATACAGTGTTGGTTAAAATACCCTCTACTGATGACAATTTATAATATTGGTCAAATTTGTGTAGACCAGTGTCTGTAAATTATTTTATAGACATTAAACTCATATAATATAATATATTTGTTTGGTGGGTACCTACGTAACGAATATATATTTGGATAGATGGAATAGTACACATATATAACTCATTCTGTTATTTTGTTGGGGTGTATTAAAATAACAGTTTAAAGTGTGGTGAGTTATATACAATTATATTGTGTCGTTTTCTATATTCAATATATGTTCATATGTTACGGAAGTGTAGTAGCATATAATTAATTTTGTATGTCTATTATACGTGGGTCGTAAAGGATTTTATTCGCCCAACCAAATAATTTACACATTTATACTAGTGATGTATAAAAATTCTATGCTAGCCAATATTTTACTTACGGGTAAATATTGGTTCATATTTTTAATGTGGTATGATAATGAATGTTTATTTTGTTATACTTTAATATGTAATGGTCATATTATTGAGAACAATGATAGAAAATTATGATATATATCATGGTGAGTTTAGTAATACCCAACACACAAAAAGACGATTCACGGTTGGTTGTTGGTATACTTTACAATAGTATGAGTATAAATTCCATGAATAATATCATA
>CANNYK010000020.1:20000-30000 GCA_947534325.1 Agonum fuliginosum | reverse complement strand
ATTTTAAAATAAAATTTGTTAAATTATATAGAAAAATTTCCCAAATTCTTTGTATCGTAGTCAATGGTACGGTGTGTATAAATAAAATTTTGGGCAAAAATATTATAATATTTTTCTAATACAAAATAGCGGCAACCGAACCATCGTTTTCCGCTATTTGACTATTTTACATTCAATATAATTTTAACGTTAACTTATTCAATTCAAAATATTTTCATCCTAAATACATTCTACTCGTATATACCTAGTACTATTACTACATCTTGTCAACGATTCACGTATAGGGTACACACACACCATTGAATAAAAATTCAAGTTGAGAAATTATAGTTTGTAAAATATCTATCTACTACCAACATTGGTTCAAATACAAGTTAAATTCATAATACATGACACAACATAGTTACTGTTTTACTTGTCAATAGGTATATCATAATATGTTAAAAATAACAATTTGACATTGTATATTTTAAAATAAAATTTGTTAAATTATATAGAAAAATTTCCCAAATTCTTTGTATCGTAGTCAATGGTACGGTGTGTACAAATAAAATTTTGGGCAAAAATATTATAATATTTTTCTAATACAAAATAGCGGCAACCGAACCATCGTTTTCCGCTATTTGACTATTTTACATTCAATATAATTTTAACGTTAACTTATTCAATTCAAAATATTTTCATCCTAAATACATTCTACTCGTATATACCTAGTACTATTACTACATCTTGTCAACGATTCACGTATAGGGTACACACATCATTGAATAAAAATTCAAGTTGAGAAATTATAGTTTGTAAAATATCTATCTACTACCAACATTGGTTCAAATACAAGTTAAATTCATAATACATGACACAACATAGTTACTGTTTTACTTGTCAATAGGTATATCATAATATGTTAAAAATAACAATTTGACAAAGTATATTTTTAATTATAATTTGTTAAATTATTCCGAAAATTTTCCCAAATACTTTCTATCGCAGTCAATGGTACGGTGTGTACAAATAAAATTTTGGGCAAAAATATTATAATATTTTTCTAATACAAAATAGCGGCAACCGTATCATCGTTTTCCGCTATTTGACTATTTTACATTCAATATAATTTTAACGTTAACTTATTCAATTCAAAATATTTTCATCCTAAATACATTCTACTCGTATACCTAGTACTATTACTACATCTTGTCAACGATTCACGTATAGGGTACACACACACCATTGAATAAAAATTCAAGTTGAGAAATTATAGTTTGTAAAATATCTATCTACTACCAACATTGGTTCAAATACAAGTTCAATTCATAGTACATGACACATAATTACTGTTTTACTTGTCAATAGGTATCATAATATGTTAAAAATAACAATTTGACATTGTATATTTTAAATTATAATTTGTTAAATTATTCCGAAAAATTTCCCAAATACTTTCTATCGCAGTCAATGGTACGGTGTGTACGATTCAAAATTTAGGGTAAAAGTAAAATTATTCAATTCAACAGAGTTTAAAAAATTTCACATCTTGTCGAATACAGAACACACACATAGAATTCATGGTACATGACACATAGTTACTGTTTCACTTGTCAATAGGTATCATAATATGGGAAAAATAACAATTTGACAAAGTATATTTTTAATTATAATTTGTTAAATTATTCCGAAAAATTTCCCAAATACTTTCTATCGCAGTCAATGGTACGGTGTGTACGATTCAAAATTTAGGGTAAAAGTAAAATTATTCAATTCAACAGAGTTTAAAAAATTTCACATCTTGTCGAATACAGAACACACACATAGAATTCATGGTACATGACACATAGTTACTGTTTCACTTGTCAATAGGTATCATAATATGTTAAAAATAACAATTTGACAAAGTATATTTTTAATTATAATTTGTTAAATTATTCAGAAATATTTCCCAAATTCTTTGTCTCGTAGTCAATGGTACGGTGTGTACAAATAAAATTTTGGGCAAAAATATTATAATATTTTTCTAATACAAAATAGCGGCAACCGAACCATCGTTTTCCGCTATTTGACTATTTTACATTCAATATAATTTTAACGTTAACTTATTCATTTCATCCTAAATACATTCTACTCGTATACCTAGTACTATTACTACATCTTGTCAACGATTCACGTATAGGGTACACACACACCATTGAATAAAAATTCAAGTTGAGAAATTATAGTTTGTAAAATATCTATCTACTACCAACATTGGTTCAAATACAAGTTCAATTCATAGTACATGACACATAATTACTGTTTTACTTCTCAATAGGTATCATAATATGGTAAAAATAACAATTTGACAAAGTATATTTTTAATTATAATTTGTTAAATTATTCCGAAAAATTTCCCAAATACTTTCTATCGCAGTCAATAGTACGGTGTGTATAAATAAAATTTTGGGCAAAAATATTATAATATTTTTCTAATAGAAAATAGCGGCAACCGAACCATCGTTTTCCGCTATTTGACTATTTTACATACAATATAATTTTAACGTTAACTTATTCAATTCAAAATATTTTCATCCTAAATACATTCTACTCGTATATACCTAGTACTATTACTACATCTTGTCAACGATTCACGTATAGGGTACACACATCATTGAATAAAAATTCAAGTTGAGAAATTATAGTTTGTAAAATATCTATCTACTACCAACATTGGTTCAAATACAAGTTAAATTCATAATACATGACACAACATAGTTACTGTTTTACTTGTCAATAGGTATCATAGTATGTTAAAAATAACAATTTGACAAAGTATATTTTTAATTATAATTTGTTAAATTATTCCGAAAAATTTCCCAAATACTTTCTATCGCAGTGAATGGTACGGTGTGTACGATTCAAAATTTAGGGTAAAAGTAAAATTATTCAATTCAACAGAGTTTAAAAAATTTCACATCTTGTCGAATACAGAACACACACATAGAATTCATGGTACATGACACATAGTTACTGTTTCACTTGTCAATAGGTATCATAATATGTTAAAAATAACAATTTGACAAAGTATATTTTTAATTATAATTTGTTAAATTATTCAGAAATATTTTCCCAAATACTTTCTATCGCAGTCAATGGTACGGTGTGTACGATTAAAAATTTAGGGTAAAAGTAAAATTATTCAATTCAACAGAGTTTAAAAAATTTCACATCTTGTCGAATACAGAACACACACATAGAATTCATGGTACATGACACATAGTTACTGTTTCACTTGTCAATAGGTATCATAATATGTTAAAAATAACAATTTGACAAAGTATATTTTTAATTATAATTTGTTAAATTATTCAGAAATATTTTCCCAAATACTTTCTATCGCAGTCAATGGTACGGTGTGTACGATTAAAAATTTAGGGTAAAAGTAAAATTATTCAATTCAACAGAGTTTAAAAAATTTCACATCTTGTCGAATACAGAACACACACATAGAATTCATGGTACATGACACATAGTTACTGTTTCACTTGTCAATAGGTATCATAATATGGGAAAAATAACAATTTGACAAAGTATATTTTTAATTATAATTTGTTAAATTATTCCGAAAAATTTCCCAAATACTTTCTATCGCAGTCAATGGTACGGTGTGTACGATTCAAAATTTAGGGTAAAAGTAAAATTATTCAATTCAACAGAGTTTAAAAATTTTCACATCTTGTCGAATACAGAACACACACATAGAATTCATGGTACATGACACATAGTTACTATTTTACTTGTCAATAGGTATCATAATATGGTAAAAATAACAATTTGACAAAGTATATTTTTAATTATAATTTGTTAAATTATTCCGAAAAATTTCCCAAATACTTTCTATCGCAGTCAATGGTACGGTGTGTACGATTCAAAATTTAGGGTAAAAGTAAAATTATTCAATTCAACAGAGTTTAAAAATTTTCACATCTTGTCGAATACAGAACACACACATAGAATTCATGGTACCTACATGGTAATACATAGTCACTGTATCGTACATTTTTACATTCGACAAACAATATTTTATTTTATATTGTAGTCGAATCACTAATTTAACAAAGTATATTTTTTATTATAATATGTTAAATACACAACATGGTACCTACCTACCTACCTACCTATCTACATTGTATCTCATGATCACTGTATCGTACATACATACATTCGACAAACAATATTTTATTTTATATTGTAGTCGAATCAATAATTATTTAACAAAGTATATTTTTAATTATAATATGTTAAATACACGATAGTACCTACCTATCTACATTGTATCTCATGGTCACTGTATCGTACATACATACATTTGACAAACAATATTTTATTTTATATTGTAGTCGAATAACCATAAAATACTTTAACTATCACTTTAAACATGTAAAATTCATGATAACTACATTTTTAACTGTATTTAACAAAGTATAAAAAATATATTTGTATGTCGAATTGTACACACCGTAATGTACCTATGTACCTAAGTATCGTACATACATACATTCGACAAACAATATTTTATTTTATATTGTAGTCGAATAACCATAAAATACTTTAACTATCACTTTAAACATGTAAAATTCATGATAACTACATTTTTAACTGTATTTAACAAAGTATAAAAAATATATTTGTATGTCGAATTATACACACCGTAATGTACCTAAGTATCTTAGAAAATAATCATAGGTATTCAAAAAAATATTATGTCAAATAAAAGAAAATTCTAAAATTTTTCTAATACAGAATAGCGGCAACCGAACCATCGGTTGCCGCTATTTGACTATTTTACATTCAATATGATGTTAACGTTAAATTTGACCTGGTGTGTATATTGGGTATTGAGTAGTATTCTATGGTTATGTATACAGTATGAATATGAAAAGTGATTATATTATTTATAGTGCATAATATTGGTAATGCAAATCTATAAAAATAATAATACTGTTATTTAAGAGGCTTGAGAGGGCAAGTCATGGAAAAAAATTACTGAATGAGAAGAATGTTCATTTATGCAATTCCCCTTAAAATGATTCTTTTAGTTCAGTAATAAAGAGAGGCAAATGAAGATATATAATGTGTACCTACGGGGAACGTGGTATTATTTATATACAGTTGTGGAAATTAAAAAGAGAGTGATTGAATATAACAGTATACACGTAGTTCATGTTAGTTCGGTGGATGTGACGAACCATCGAACATATACAATATATTTATAATGGTAATATAGAACATGAACTTTACGAAAAGCGAGAGGGCGGCTTATATGTTATAAAAATAACTAATCGAAACGCAAGGTGTCCTAAGGATCCAACTGTATGCATACCCCATAGTATATAAACTACGTTGGTTATTTTAACCCAATATCAAGTGTCAAGTATAAAGAATATACATTTATACATACAATAATATCTCATATGTGGTTTTGATGATACTAATTGTGAACGTCTTTATCTTGATGCGTACAAAACATACAAAATATAATATTGAATTGGTAATAATATTATAATATGGTAGCAGTAAAATGCCGTGCGATGATATAACAGAGGATTATTAAAAATAATATAATATTTTATGATTTATATCCTATATAACTGTTATTTGTTACTCTCACGTAAAATGAATGTAACGCCATACCTACATACGTGTAGGTATATGATATTATAGAAAATGTTATGAAAGGTATTATATGACATTTTTTAGAGTGTAAAAAATTTTTCCGAGTGTAAAAATTTTTTTTGAATACAAGTATTATTTATTGTATTATATACATATTATGTGGTTTATATGTATATCCTAATAATATCTTGTATTTGGGTGTAATATTTTTGTAGTGAGTAGTATCACACAAGATGAAAATTCAAACATGAATATCCGAATGTAATTCTATACAGTGATTTTGTCTTCGTATTAGAGACAGGTATAGAGATTGTGTGTAATATATTCAATATTGAATTTTCAAAGATCTTGGCTCACTACCGTGCGATAACAGGAATAACGTCCACAGACCTCGCGCACGTATATCCTGTATTTCACGTAAAATGAATTTGTATTTTGGGGTGTATATATTTTATTTGTAATAAAATACATGATTATTTTTTATGTTACACATAAATTTAATTTTTGTTACCTATTACAAATAATATGGAGGCGTATTTTTATTTGTTAAAATACGGCGTGGTCTAAAGCAATTCTGCGGGTTCTTGTTTTATTACTTGAGACTCTTATGCAGAAAAATTTTTCCCAAATCCTAATAATATTTTTATAGTATTAGGTAATATACAACAACTCACAACATACCGAGTGAGAATATTTTGTATTAATATTATCGTTATATTACAATACAAATATTACGAACGTATAAAGACGCTAAATAAAATATATCTAGCGAAGAGTTTATACTAAGTAAGTGAATACAAGTAAGCAAATAAAAGGGACTGTGTGACCCGCTATGGTTCTTAAATGTGGTGTTGAACCAGTGGTCTGTATATTTTTATATATAGACGGTAAACTCTTTAAATATGTATTTATACCTAACTAGTATTATACATATATAAACATATTATGTTTTTAATGATGGAAAGATATATTAGAGAAATCTGTATATATTCTTTCTTGAACTGTATTTTCATATAAAAAATATCAGTTCCCTGGTTGATCCTGCCAGTAGTCATATGCTTGTCTCAAAGATTAAGCCATGCATGTCTAAGTACAAACTATATTAAAGTGAAACCGCGAAAGGCTCATTAAATCAGTTATGGTTCCTTAGATCGTACCACAATTACTTGGATAACTGTGGTAATTCTAGAGCTAATACATGCAAACAGAGCTCTGACCGGAGACGGAAGGAGTGCTTTTATTAGATCAAAACCAATCGGCGGCGGTAGCATTTCGGTGTTATCGTTCGTCGCTCAATAAATGGTGAATCTGAATAACTTTATGCTGATCGCATGGTCTTGTACCGGCGACGCATCTTTCAAATGTCTGCCTTATCAACTGTCGATGGTAGGATCTGCGCCTACCATGGTTGTAACGGGTAACGGGGAATCAGGGTTCGATTCCGGAGAGGGAGCCTGAGAAACGGCTACCACATCCAAGGAAGGCAGCAGGCGCGCAAATTACCCACTCCCGGCACGGGGAGGTAGTGACGAAAAATAACGATACGGGACTCATCCGAGGCCCCGTAATCGGAATGAGTACACTTTAAATCCTTTAACGAGGACCAATTGGAGGGCAAGTCTGGTGCCAGCAGCCGCGGTAATTCCAGCTCCAATAGCGTATATTAAAGTTGTTGCGGTTAAAAAGCTCGTAGTTGTATTTGTGTCTCGCACTGTCGGTTCACCGCCCGCGGTGCTAACTGGCATGTTTGCGAGACGTCCTGCCGGTGGATGGTACGTAGAGTGGAGATCTTCACGGGTTTCCATTTTGCTCATCCGACTTTTTAAATCCTGTCGCGGTGCTCTTAACTGAGTGTCGAGGCGGGCCGGCACGTTTACTTTGAACAAATTAGAGTGCTCAAAGCAGGCTAATTAATGCCTGAATAATTAGTGCATGGAATAATGGAACAGGACCTTGGTTCTATTTTGTTGGTTTTCGGAACCCCAAGGTAATGATTAATAGGGACAGATGGGGGCATTCGTATTGCGACGTTAGAGGTGAAATTCTTGGATCGTCGCAAGACGGACTAAAGCGAAAGCATTTGCCAAAGATGTTTTCATTAATCAAGAACGAAAGTCAGAGGCTCGAAGGCGATCAGATACCGCCCTAGTTCTGACCATAAACGATGCCAGCTAGCGATCCGCCAAAGTTCCTCCGATGACTTGGCGGGCAGCTTCCGGGAAACCAAAGCTTTTGGGTTCCGGGGGAAGTATGGTTGCAAAGCTGAAACTTAAAGGAATTGACGGAAGGGCACCACCAGGAGTGGAGCCTGCGGCTTAATTTGACTCAACACGGGAAACCTCACCAGGCCCAGACACTGGAAGGATTGACAGATTGAGAGCTCTTTCTTGATTCAGTGGGTGGTGGTGCATGGCCGTTCTTAGTTGGTGGAGCGATTTGTCTGGTTAATTCCGATAACGAACGAGACTCTAGCCTACTAAATAGACGTTACACTTTCCAGTATCTCGAAGGCTCACATCTCTCATTTCTTTACTGCACATCACTGGGCATTTCGGTGTTTCAGTTGGTGTGTGGTGGGTGGGAGTTTGTGGTTTTTACTACTGGCGTACATATAAATCTTCTTAGAGGGACAGGCGGCTTCTAGCCGCACGAGATTGAGCAATAACAGGTCTGTGATGCCCTTAGATGTTCTGGGCCGCACGCGCGCTACACTGAAGGAATCAGCGTGTCTTCCCTGTCCGAAAGGTCCGGGTAACCCGCTGAACCTCCTTCGTGCTAGGGATTGGGGCTTGCAATTATTCCCCATGAACGAGGAATTCCCAGTAAGCGCGAGTCATAAGCTCGCGTTGATTACGTCCCTGCCCTTTGTACACACCGCCCGTCGCTACTACCGATTGAATGATTTAGTGAGGTCTTCGGACTGGTACGCGGTGATATTTCGATATTACCGATGTCGCTGGGAAGATGACCAAACTTGATTATTTAGAGGAAGTAAAAGTCGTAACAAGGTTTCCGTAGGTGAACCTGCGGAAGGATCATTAACGTTTTATATAATATTATATATTATATATAAAACATATTAATAAACCTTACATATAAAAATTAAGAAATATAATATTTCTTATTCCTTTTTTTTTACTTTAAATAAGTTTTAGAAAAGGTTTTTTCTTTGTATATATATATCATGGTCAATGTGTGTGTAGACCAGTGTCTGCTGTCTTTTTGGTAACTGTAGTAGACATTAAACTCAATATAATACAGTGTTGGTTAAAATACCCTCTACTGATGACAATTTATAATATTGGTCAAATTTGTGTAGACCAGTGTCTGTAAATTATTTTATAGACATTAAACTCATATAATATAATATATTTGTTTGGTGGGTACCTACGTAACGAATATATATTTGGATAGATGGAATAGTACACATATATAACTCATTCTGTTATTTTGTTGGGGTGTATTAAAATAACAGTTTAAAGTGTGGTGAGTTATATACAATTATATTGTGTCGTTTTCTATATTCAATATATGTTCATATGTTACGGAAGTGTAGTAGCATATAATTAATTTTGTATGTCTATTATACGTGGGTCGTAAAGGATTTTATTCGCCCAACCAAATAATTTACACATTTATACTAGTGATGTATAAAAATTCTATGCTAGCCAATATTTTACTTACGGGTAAATATTGGTTCATATTTTTAATGTGGTATGATAATGAATGTTTATTTTGTTATACTTTAATATGTAATGGTCATATTATTGAGAACAATGATAGAAAATTATGATATATATCATGGTGAGTTTAGTAATACCCAACACACAAAAAGACGATTCACGGTTGGTTGTTGGTATACTTTACAATAGTATGAGTATAAATTCCATGAATAATATCATAACCATTCACAACATTATTAATATAATGTTGTGTTTGGCGTTGTTTGTATATGATCAGGGGTGTATAGTAGTAGTAGTAGTATAACAGAAAACATTCTAATAGCATAGTGTATGAATAAAATTCGCTAAGTTTGTGTTGATATTGGTTTGTAATAAAATATCATTTATAATAATGTTTAACAATAAACACGGTTACCGTTTTGTTTTTTATTTGGGTGTATAACAAAAATTGGTAGACCATATAATGTGTTTTCATGATATTTTACCATTATCGATAACACCGTGAATCGTCCTTTGCTAATATAATATAAAGCATAATGATCACCCTGAACAGTGGATCACTTGGTTCGCAGATCGATGAAGAACGCAGCTAATTGCGCGTCAACTTGTGAACTGCAGGACACATGAACATTGATATTTCGAACGCACATTGCGGTCTTGGGATACTATTTCCA
>CANNYK010000020.1:7500-12500 GCA_947534325.1 Agonum fuliginosum | reverse complement strand
ATTTGACATTGTATATTTTAAAATAAAATTTGTTAAATTATATAGAAAAATTTCCCAAATTCTTTGTATCGTAGTCAATGGTACGGTGTGTACAAATAAAATTTTGGGCAAAAATATTATAATATTTTTCTAATACAAAATAGCGGCAACCGAACCATCGTTTTCCGCTATTTGACTATTTTACATTCAATATAATTTTAACGTTAACTTATTCAATTCAAAATATTTTCATCCTAAATACATTCTACTCGTATATACCTAGTACTATTACTACATCTTGTCAACGATTCACGTATAGGGTACACACATCATTGAATAAAAATTCAAGTTGAGAAATTATAGTTTGTAAAATATCTATCTACTACCAACATTGGTTCAAATACAAGTTAAATTCATAATACATGACACAACATAGTTACTGTTTTACTTGTCAATAGGTATATCATAATATGTTAAAAATAACAATTTGACAAAGTATATTTTTAATTATAATTTGTTAAATTATTCCGAAAATTTTCCCAAATACTTTCTATCGCAGTCAATGGTACGGTGTGTACAAATAAAATTTTGGGCAAAAATATTATAATATTTTTCTAATACAAAATAGCGGCAACCGTATCATCGTTTTCCGCTATTTGACTATTTTACATTCAATATAATTTTAACGTTAACTTATTCAATTCAAAATATTTTCATCCTAAATACATTCTACTCGTATACCTAGTACTATTACTACATCTTGTCAACGATTCACGTATAGGGTACACACACACCATTGAATAAAAATTCAAGTTGAGAAATTATAGTTTGTAAAATATCTATCTACTACCAACATTGGTTCAAATACAAGTTCAATTCATAGTACATGACACATAATTACTGTTTTACTTGTCAATAGGTATCATAATATGTTAAAAATAACAATTTGACATTGTATATTTTAAATTATAATTTGTTAAATTATTCCGAAAAATTTCCCAAATACTTTCTATCGCAGTCAATGGTACGGTGTGTACGATTCAAAATTTAGGGTAAAAGTAAAATTATTCAATTCAACAGAGTTTAAAAAATTTCACATCTTGTCGAATACAGAACACACACATAGAATTCATGGTACATGACACATAGTTACTGTTTCACTTGTCAATAGGTATCATAATATGGGAAAAATAACAATTTGACAAAGTATATTTTTAATTATAATTTGTTAAATTATTCCGAAAAATTTCCCAAATACTTTCTATCGCAGTCAATGGTACGGTGTGTACGATTCAAAATTTAGGGTAAAAGTAAAATTATTCAATTCAACAGAGTTTAAAAAATTTCACATCTTGTCGAATACAGAACACACACATAGAATTCATGGTACATGACACATAGTTACTGTTTCACTTGTCAATAGGTATCATAATATGTTAAAAATAACAATTTGACAAAGTATATTTTTAATTATAATTTGTTAAATTATTCAGAAATATTTCCCAAATTCTTTGTCTCGTAGTCAATGGTACGGTGTGTACAAATAAAATTTTGGGCAAAAATATTATAATATTTTTCTAATACAAAATAGCGGCAACCGAACCATCGTTTTCCGCTATTTGACTATTTTACATTCAATATAATTTTAACGTTAACTTATTCATTTCATCCTAAATACATTCTACTCGTATACCTAGTACTATTACTACATCTTGTCAACGATTCACGTATAGGGTACACACACACCATTGAATAAAAATTCAAGTTGAGAAATTATAGTTTGTAAAATATCTATCTACTACCAACATTGGTTCAAATACAAGTTCAATTCATAGTACATGACACATAATTACTGTTTTACTTCTCAATAGGTATCATAATATGGTAAAAATAACAATTTGACAAAGTATATTTTTAATTATAATTTGTTAAATTATTCCGAAAAATTTCCCAAATACTTTCTATCGCAGTCAATAGTACGGTGTGTATAAATAAAATTTTGGGCAAAAATATTATAATATTTTTCTAATAGAAAATAGCGGCAACCGAACCATCGTTTTCCGCTATTTGACTATTTTACATACAATATAATTTTAACGTTAACTTATTCAATTCAAAATATTTTCATCCTAAATACATTCTACTCGTATATACCTAGTACTATTACTACATCTTGTCAACGATTCACGTATAGGGTACACACATCATTGAATAAAAATTCAAGTTGAGAAATTATAGTTTGTAAAATATCTATCTACTACCAACATTGGTTCAAATACAAGTTAAATTCATAATACATGACACAACATAGTTACTGTTTTACTTGTCAATAGGTATCATAGTATGTTAAAAATAACAATTTGACAAAGTATATTTTTAATTATAATTTGTTAAATTATTCCGAAAAATTTCCCAAATACTTTCTATCGCAGTGAATGGTACGGTGTGTACGATTCAAAATTTAGGGTAAAAGTAAAATTATTCAATTCAACAGAGTTTAAAAAATTTCACATCTTGTCGAATACAGAACACACACATAGAATTCATGGTACATGACACATAGTTACTGTTTCACTTGTCAATAGGTATCATAATATGTTAAAAATAACAATTTGACAAAGTATATTTTTAATTATAATTTGTTAAATTATTCAGAAATATTTTCCCAAATACTTTCTATCGCAGTCAATGGTACGGTGTGTACGATTAAAAATTTAGGGTAAAAGTAAAATTATTCAATTCAACAGAGTTTAAAAAATTTCACATCTTGTCGAATACAGAACACACACATAGAATTCATGGTACATGACACATAGTTACTGTTTCACTTGTCAATAGGTATCATAATATGTTAAAAATAACAATTTGACAAAGTATATTTTTAATTATAATTTGTTAAATTATTCAGAAATATTTTCCCAAATACTTTCTATCGCAGTCAATGGTACGGTGTGTACGATTAAAAATTTAGGGTAAAAGTAAAATTATTCAATTCAACAGAGTTTAAAAAATTTCACATCTTGTCGAATACAGAACACACACATAGAATTCATGGTACATGACACATAGTTACTGTTTCACTTGTCAATAGGTATCATAATATGGGAAAAATAACAATTTGACAAAGTATATTTTTAATTATAATTTGTTAAATTATTCCGAAAAATTTCCCAAATACTTTCTATCGCAGTCAATGGTACGGTGTGTACGATTCAAAATTTAGGGTAAAAGTAAAATTATTCAATTCAACAGAGTTTAAAAATTTTCACATCTTGTCGAATACAGAACACACACATAGAATTCATGGTACATGACACATAGTTACTATTTTACTTGTCAATAGGTATCATAATATGGTAAAAATAACAATTTGACAAAGTATATTTTTAATTATAATTTGTTAAATTATTCCGAAAAATTTCCCAAATACTTTCTATCGCAGTCAATGGTACGGTGTGTACGATTCAAAATTTAGGGTAAAAGTAAAATTATTCAATTCAACAGAGTTTAAAAATTTTCACATCTTGTCGAATACAGAACACACACATAGAATTCATGGTACCTACATGGTAATACATAGTCACTGTATCGTACATTTTTACATTCGACAAACAATATTTTATTTTATATTGTAGTCGAATCACTAATTTAACAAAGTATATTTTTTATTATAATATGTTAAATACACAACATGGTACCTACCTACCTACCTACCTATCTACATTGTATCTCATGATCACTGTATCGTACATACATACATTCGACAAACAATATTTTATTTTATATTGTAGTCGAATCAATAATTATTTAACAAAGTATATTTTTAATTATAATATGTTAAATACACGATAGTACCTACCTATCTACATTGTATCTCATGGTCACTGTATCGTACATACATACATTTGACAAACAATATTTTATTTTATATTGTAGTCGAATAACCATAAAATACTTTAACTATCACTTTAAACATGTAAAATTCATGATAACTACATTTTTAACTGTATTTAACAAAGTATAAAAAATATATTTGTATGTCGAATTGTACACACCGTAATGTACCTATGTACCTAAGTATCGTACATACATACATTCGACAAACAATATTTTATTTTATATTGTAGTCGAATAACCATAAAATACTTTAACTATCACTTTAAACATGTAAAATTCATGATAACTACATTTTTAACTGTATTTAACAAAGTATAAAAAATATATTTGTATGTCGAATTATACACACCGTAATGTACCTAAGTATCTTAGAAAATAATCATAGGTATTCAAAAAAATATTATGTCAAATAAAAGAAAATTCTAAAATTTTTCTAATACAGAATAGCGGCAACCGAACCATCGGTTGCCGCTATTTGACTATTTTACATTCAATATGATGTTAACGTTAAATTTGACCTGGTGTGTATATTGGGTATTGAGTAGTATTCTATGGTTATGTATACAGTATGAATATGAAAAGTGATTATATTATTTATAGTGCATAATATTGGTAATGCAAATCTATAAAAATAATAATACTGTTATTTAAGAGGCTTGAGAGGGCAAGTCATGGAAAAAAATTACTGAATGAGAAGAATGTTCATTTATGCAATTCCCCTTAAAATGATTCTTTTAGTTCAGTAATAAAGAGAGGCAAATGAAGATATATAATGTGTACCTACGGGGAACGTGGTATTATTTATATACAGTTGTGGAAATTAAAAAGAGAGTGATTGAATATAACAGTATACACGTAGTTCATGTTAGTTCGGTGGATGTGACGAACCATCGAACATATACAATATATTTATAATGGTAATATAGAACATGAACTTTACGAAAAGCGAGAGGGCGGCTTATATGTTATAAAAATAACTAATCGAAACGCAAGGTGTCCTAAGGATCCAACTGTATGCATACCCCATAGTATATAAACTACGTTGGTTATTTTAACCCAATATCAAGTGTCAAGTATAAAGAATATACATTTATACATACAATAATATCTCATATGTGGTTTTG